>PVIC010018937.1:0-31092 GCA_004025085.1 Thryonomys swinderianus
CCTATATAATACATGAAATGAGGGACTCCTCCTTTTAATACAATTGAGGATTGAGCATGCTCAGGATAACATTGTCATTTTGAGGAGTTGCAGTAGTTTAGTTTCTAACATTCTGTTCAGGTAACCATCCCAGACCTTCCTCTGAGAGACTGTTGAGTATTATTTCCTCAGATACTGACTTCCGCTGTTCACTGCCTCTCAGAGGACAGTTAGTTTCATGCTCCTGAGTCACAGACCTTCAAAATTTAGGAGATGATTAGAGGAAAAATTTCTGCTACTTTTCATTTATTCAGTAAATGTGAACTTGTAGAAAATTTAGACTGGTTAAAACAAGATTTTGTGAATTTTGTTTGTGAAAGGACATTCACCTAAATTAGTAAAACACGACCATCACAGACAAAAATTAACATTAATATCCTACTAGAAAAAATGATAGAACCTGAATATAGTGCAATAACTGTCACAGTGATAGATACATCTATAGTAAATGAATATTGTTATAAATCATGGTACTTTACTCAATTGTCATGTTTTCTAGCTTCTTGCAATAAGACATGGGATCCTTGACATTTTATCAATTTTAGTATTCTAGACACATTGGTTAGTTTAATATTTTAATGTTTTGGTAGGATTTCCCTTAGGTAATACTTCCTCGTGCAAAATTTTGATTATGCATCTTCGCACTAATATCATAGAAATGATGTGACTTAAGAATGTATTTTATTGGAAAAGATACAGTTTTTATTTGTTCCCTTACTAATAATATTCGCTTTGATTTCTGGATACAGACGATAAAAATTAATACCATTACTCATTGTTCTTTAGAATAAGTGCTTTATGTTCATATGGGTTGGAATTAGGCAAGTGTCAATTTTCTCTGAAAAAAATAACCTATTTGTTTTCAATATCTCATATAACTACTTTTAAAATTTTTCTTCAACAGGGGTTATCTCAATTATGTATCTTGAAACTCAGTTTGTTCTCAAATTGGGGTCTGTCCTCAAATTGAGGTTTGTCCGGGGGCGATCTCTTCATGCTCTCTTCTGTGGTTTTCAGCACAGCTCCCCACCAGACACCCCTTTTTTTTTTTCACATTCAGGCCTTCTGATACAAAATGATGTTCCCTTGTTATTGTATATCGTTTCTGTCCCATGAATCAAATTTGCACTTCTCAAAGAGAACTCACCCTTACTGTAAAATGGAGCAGGAAAGTTGCTAATTGTAAGTTGTGGATTCAGCATTACAAAAATATTTGTTTTCAAACCCTCTCAAAAGCAGCAGGGACTCAGGGTGTGTTATGTGTAGGTTTGACTCGAGTGTGTGTGTGTGTGTTCGCATGTACCAAAGGTTCTATGCTGCATTACCAGTTAATAATTACTATGTAATATATACTTGTTCTTAAATCTCATGTATCTACAGTCAATTCTTATCCTTACTTAGCAGAAAGTATCTGCAAAACGAGTTTGCTTAAAGATACAAAATGGTTATTACACTAAGAATTATTTGAAGTCATGAGAGGTAACTCCATGTATTTGCCCATACTTATGGCCAATCCCGTAAATGTTACTCTTGATATGCATGTATGAAAATGAGGCTTTGCTTTTGAGCTGGTAAGGTAGAATCCAGGGCCTCATTCGGATTAGGCAATTACCACTGAGGTACATCCCAGTCACACATATGAATGGTTACTTACTTGTAATGTGATAAGTTCAATATTGTGTTTTTGCACATAAGCAATGAAGATAGTGTGCTAAGTGCACTTTATACTGAATTAGTATAACAAGCCTCACACATACAAATATAACATAATGTTGGAAAATTACACAGTCGATTGTTTTTTATGTCATCATCCAAAACTTTTCCCACTTTGCTTGAGAGAAAACACACAATTTTATATAATGTTTGTTATATTTCAGATTTTGTGCTCAATGAAGAGACTATTATTTACTTTTACTACTTTTCTATAATTTTAACAACAAACTCTATGTTTGAAAACTGAAATTGGATTCTAATTTGAGTTAAATAAAACAAACTGAGTACAGTTTTGATTTTTTCCCTAGGGGCAAAGAAAGTACAAATAATTCTTTAATAATGTACTTCTCAATAGCATTGTATTTATTGTTTTGTTTCTCTTCTGCTAGTTATTATTTTCTATGCTGCAATATTTCCAAATATCAGAAAAAGGATTAATAAAACTTTAAGTATTTTATGTACCCACCTAAATGTTTAAGTTTTAAGAAAAAAATACAGAATACTCAACCAAAATAGAAAGAAAAATATTAAAATAAATTAAAATAAAAAACTCTATAATACAGTATCTATGACTTCAAAGTACAAAAATAACAAAAATTATTCCGTTTTTGTATAAATTTGAGATTAGTTTTATATGTCTAACTTTCAGGAATATTTTAATTTTGAATATTTCTGTATGTTCAAGCACTTTTTGAAATGATTCAATACTTACTATTTCCAGAACAATGAATTCAGTTTATATTATTTATATTTTCATTTACTCCTTCATTTACCTCTTCATTCCTTCATTCTGTACCATCTGCTGATTTCTCCCCCCTCAGGTCATTCTGCTTTTCCTAGGTATATAAAAGTAGTTTGAGGGGCTGGGGATTTAGTTCAAGTGTTACTGCGCCAATCTTGAACGCACAAGGGTCAGAGTTCGATCCCCAGTACCGGAAAAAAAAAAATTAGTTGGCTTATTTATTCTGCATAATATTCTAGTTCAAAGACAAAATTTATAAATAATGACGAGTTTGGGGCCGGAGATTTAGCTCAGTGGTTCCAGCGCCTGCCTCCTAAGCGCAAGTTCCTGAGTACCACATACAATGTTGGGCGTGGTGACTCAATCCCACCAGCAATCAATACCACATACCACAATGCTGGGCATGGTGGCTCACGCCTGTAATCCCAGCGCTCAGGAGGCAGAGACAGGAGGATTGCTGAGTTAGAGGCTTGCCTGGGTTACATAGTGAGCTCAGGACCAGCCTGAACTACAAAGCGAGACCTTGTCTCAAAAATACTACTACTACTACTACTTAATAATGACGAGTTTTATGCAAAGACAACTTTCACATTATCGCAATTCAGAGACTAGCTCTTCCCCCCAACAAGCCTGAGTTTCAAACCTGAGTTTAACTTGGTTAAGAAACAGAAGCGTTCGGCCAAATTTTTTTTTTTTTTTTTTTTTTTTTTGAGACAGGGTCTCACTTTGTAGTTCAGGCTGGCTCTGAGCTCACCATGTAACCCAGGCAAGCCTCGAACTCAGCAATCCTCCTGTCTCTGCCTCCCGAGTGCTGGGATTACAGGCATGCGCCACCACGCCCGGCGCATTTGGCCAAATTTTGTTTCTGTTTGCAAACTCTGCATCTGGTGACACGCATGACTGAGACTATCTTTCCTGCGCAAACGCAGACGTGTCCATCTTTGCCACCATGGTAGAAAGAATTTCAGCCCGTGAACGGACGTATGCACTGTTATGTAACAGAATGCCCTCAAATTTACTGATTTATTTCTTGGTCTGATTCGTTAACTTAGTTTTCCATTTACAAAGGTCTTACTCATTCATCAACACCCTTTTCAAGTTTCACTTTGCAAATACTTGGCTCTCCGTCTTATTTAAACTCATTCTCAGTAGTTAAGCAGCCAGATCTTCCTTAATTAGATGCACAATTAGTGTGACTGTTTCTCCGTATGGATTTACTCAGGAGTTTCCAGTTTTATCATTCATTTTCATTGTACTTTGTGAATTAGATTTTCAAAAATGTATTCTTTCCTGTGTAATAAAGGCATATTATCTGCCTGATAACAAGGAAATGAATATAATCTTTAGTAGAGTTTTTGTGTATTTCCCTGTATAGACATTGGAATAAATTTTGAATTCTCTGTAAGTATAATTATTTCATTCTCCACAGATAGAAACCAATCTGTACAAAGCATGTGAAGCCACTATTCTACCATATTTATGCCAAATCCCAGTCAGAGTTTGAAAATTTCAGGCTGTGATTTAAATATCTCCATATTTCACAAAAATTTGAAAACAATGCTTTTTGAAACATACATTATATATTTTTTTCTGAAAGGGCAACTACAGAAAATAGAGGATGTTGTGAGAATAAGATATCAAGTTGCTTTTCTTTCCTATTTATTTATTTTTACTTTTGGCACAGAAAATTGGACTTGAGACTTTGTGCTTGCCAGGCAAGAGTTGTGGGACTGAGCTAAATCCCCAGTTCTCAAATTTTTTTTTCTATTTTTCATGTTTGAGAGAACAGGAAATACTAAAATACATGAAAGTGCAGAACTTCTCTCACATGTCTGTTCTGAAGAGGGTCAGGAAGTTATTGAACTATAAATCCAGTCCCGTCAGATGTCCTGGAAAAGGGTTCTATTTGGATGCTATATTGCATATTGAAATACCAAAATTTCATTAAATAATATGTTATACTTCTTTATGTTCAATGTATAATTTAATTACATAGATTTTGTATGTGAGAGAGAGAGAGAGCAGGGAGAAACAGGAGATGGTTTCTTATAGAGGAGAAATGCTTTAAGTATAATTTATTTTCCAAATGGTTTTTAACATTCCCCACTCAATTTTTAGCATGAGTTTAACTTCTATGTTTGTACGGCAATTGAAATAGAATTATCATGATGGCCCCAAAATGTGAACATTCATTTATTTCTCATTTGCTCTTCAACCACTCGGAACTTGAGTGCAAACCGGATGTCATTTTAAAACCCGTAATTGTAAAGCTAAATTGTCAACCATCTCAGCATGATGTTGGAGTACATATGGAGAAAATGTAATTAAGAAATACAGAATTTTTAAAAGATTTCTTTATGCTTTCCGTATCTTTGTCTAATTTTACAATTTATACTGCAATATTTTGCCAATGGGGTATAAAACTGGTGTAAATTTCCAACATGCACCAACTAATTTCCTTAGATAAAAGGAATCAAATATTCAAGGAGATATTTTTTCATTTGTCACTGCTTAGTTTGTACTACAATGGGAAGTAGCATTAAAATGATATCAGTACTGTTTTTGTTATAGTACTGAGGATTTACACTGAGCTACTATGTACGAAATACTTCTATTAATGTGAAGACAGGGGTGCTCCAAGTTGCTAAATTTTCCAGTTTGAACTCAAACTTAAGTACGATTCTCTCATACTTCCAAAGGGTGAAAATTAGAGATACGAACCACTGCGCCTGGTAATATCAGTACATAAACTGATCAGCAAATTGTCTCAGTTTAACTCAATAACCAGGTAAATTTTAAGATTTTTCTAATTTTACCTGAAATTATAAAGTTTGCCAATAGAGCTGACAAGTGGAGATTTGTTCTTTGGTTTTGATGTATGAAATTTTGAAACTAACAAATAATTATAATATTTATACTACTAAAATCAGTAATAGTAAGAGACAAAATAGTGCGAAAACACTTTGGTATTACATATTTTTATGTCTGAAAATCAGTATGGTGCCTTATTTTTTCAGATCAACAATAAGAAAGGCAATTTACAGTCATCTGATCATCTTCAACTGTGGTGTTGGCAAGTCTCATGTACTATTCAGTGTTTCTGCACAATGTTTTGCAAAAACTAGATTATGTCAATGTTTATAAGAAAAACACATTGTTCACCAGAAAGTATTCTTGTATTTTTAAATTTTTAAAACTGCAAAGAGTTCAAGGAACACTACAATGAACTCTAGCCCACTTTTTACCAGGATTCAGGAAGCATTACCATTGTGTCATATTTATTTCATTTCTCTTTATCTAAATATAAATATAAATATAAATAAATATATATATATATATATTTTTTTTTTTTTTTTGAGACAGTGTCTCACTTTGTAGTTCAGGCTGGCCCTGAGCTCACTGTGTGGCCCAGGCAAGCCTGGAACTCAGCAATCCTCCTGTCTCTGCCTCCCAAGTGCTAGGATTACAGGCGTGAGACACCACGCCTGGCTGTATTTCTTCTTTTACTGAATCATTAATAAAGACATGATCTTTTATTCTAAATAAATGTAATGACTATTAATCATCATTGATATTATATTTAAATTTATTCCTATTTATAATTAACAAGTTATAGAACATCATTAAATTTTGAAAAGCCTATGTCCCCCTTGTCATAAAATGTTTTATCTTATTTTACATCAAGGATAGAAATAAAGTTTTCACGTGACAATTTTTTGTGCGTCAATATTTCTGTAAATTTAAATGAGCTCGTGTTTCTACATTTCCATGGTTTTAAATGTTATAGGGTTACAGGGTCCTACCTGGTTGTCTCGTGTGTAGAATGTCACCCTCCATTTTGTGTGTTATGTGTTGTTGTTATACTAAAGGGTGAGATTTCTAGGCATATGCACTGCACTGAGGATGAATCCTCCTCACTGCACTGGGTCAGAACGCCACTTATTATCCTTAAAAAAATCACCAGAATGCTATATTTTTCCACTGATTTTCATACTAAGTTGCATCACTTGTTTAAACTGGCAATAACAAGGTCTCTGTTGTTATATATATTTTTTTCTGTTTTGTACAAAATGAGTAACGTATTGAAAAATAATTAGAGATAATGTGACATATTTCCTCATCAACATTTTGCCTATTGATTTTGATATCTCGAGGGTCCTTTCCAAATCAGGGTTACATTTATTATTGTAATATGGTTGCTGCTCCGAACATAGGACCCTTCCATTTTGGAATCTTCTAGAGCCTGCTCTTATGAGAGTGCTATTTCTAAATATATTCATTTGGTAGAACATTTCAGAAAAATGGGTGACTACTATTAATATTCATTCTTAGAAAATTCTTGTGGTATATACACTTTTAGATCAGACTCTGTATTTGTTACAACTCATTTCCAACTGACTGGCTTGAGTTTTGTTGTTGCTGTTATTTTTTTCAAGTAACTATGACAAAACTGGACCATAAATTTTCTTCACTGATTTCACTGCATTTCATCTAGGCTAATTTCAGAATTTTGATTTATTCTTTTAGATAAGATATTTACCAATAATCTTTACTCCTTAAACTGCAAGTCTTTTCTTAAGAAATTATACAAAATAGGCCTCAAGTTTTACTGCTTAAAATTTTTCAGAACATTTTTTCTTTCCCCTTTTCCATTGAGACTATTTTTAAAACTTCAGTTGTAACATAGCATGAAGTTAAAATTTTAGCATGCATCTCTGCTCTTTTATTTTTTGTTAGTTGCCAAATGGTTTTATAACATCGAGTGTGATCATATTACTTAGCGTACAAACAAAGCAACAAGATCTAGCAGAATCAGAAAAGAACAATCAGACACTGAAAAACATATTAATAATTCTGTTTATGGTATATTATTACAAAAGCATTATACAAATGCTTTATTCTCAGCATTTACAGGTTCTTCCCCCACTATCCTTTTCTGTCATGTTTTATATTATGCCCAGTCCAAAATGGCTATAGGTTTCTTTTCAAATGTCATGACAACTTTTGAGTTTTATATCCATGTAAATTATTTCTCTGAATATTAATCACAGTAGGGATGAAAACACAGACATATATACTGTGTCTTCCTAAAAAGATAAGTTATTAGAAATTATTGCCCTGGAAAACTCTCAAGCCTCATCAAAATTTCTGTACAGTGTCTTTACAAATGGCTATCAAGTGGGAATCATGTCATTTATACATATAGAACATCACTATGTCTTTCATATGTTTGCCATATTAAATAATAACTTTCTCAAAGTATTTCTCCTGTACAATCCATTTCGTTGCCTTTGAAAATTACTCCTTACTCCATGTGTCTGAATATGGATATGCTGTCACTCGTACTCCACTAGTGCTTCATGGGAATTAATTAAAATATTATTTTGGATGAATTGTTAGTTCACTGTCTTCTGAATTAAACCATATGAATCTACTAAAATATTCTCTTAAACTTAACATTTGGACGTGTAACAAATTAGATACTACTCCAACCAGCTATATTGCTCATGTATGGCAAAGTCAATAATAGTAACTGAGAGGGTAGATAATGAAAATCTAGAGAAGGAAACAGAGTGCTCATAATATGTTGTGGCTTCTGCAGTCACCTGCTCTACCACTGAGCTGTACCCCCTGGTGAGGCTTCTGGATAAGGGAGACTAATGCTAAGCAACCTTTTGTACCATCAAATTACATCAGCTAAATAAGTTGCATTTTCCAGACAGCTGGAATCATTATCAACTATAGTAAAAAAAAAAATGATTGACTAATACATCTCCAGTATTTTGCTTCTGGAATTTATTCCAATTGTTTTCCATTTAAAGTTCCTATTAAACATGATGGTCTTTAGCTGGGCATAATGGCACACATGTGTAATCCCAGTACTCTAGTAAACTGAGGCAAGAAGGGCTGCAAATGTAAGCCCAGCCTGGACTACTCAGTGACTTAAAAAAACCCTGGCTCAAAAATACATACATACATACGTACACACATACACAAAAACAGAGCTGGAGATGTAGCTCACTGCAAAGCCCTCCGACTTATTTCTTTAATACTACACACACACACACACACACACACACACCACCACCACCACCAACGACACTATGGACTTTGTGTTATTTATTCAAACATACAACAAACAGATTATCTATCTATCTATCTATCTATCTATCTATCTATCTATCTATCTATCTATCTATCTATCTATCTACCTAGCTATCTAACTGTATAACATAGTTCCCTATAAATAACACTTAAGTGGAAAACGATCTCTAGCCTGAATTATCAAGATTCTCCTAATATAGCCCCTACCCTCAAAATAAGCTCCAATTAACATCATCAGCTGTACAGATGCATTTGCTATGTTTATTGCAGCATACAATGCTCACATTTTAGAATAATAATTTTTCGCTATAAGTAAACACTGTTCTTGATATTAATTCTGGGGATAGCTTTTATTATAAATTACAAAGAAGTATTTTTAAATACTCAGCTGGGAGCCTTTTGAAGATAGGTAGTAGATGCTTGTGTAAACAGATGACCAATGGGAGGGTAAACACAGTGCACAAATAACGTGTGCACTTGCTAATTAATGGATGTGGTTGTGTCTAACATAAATCTTCATAATTCAATATGTCATGTGTTGTCACAGACAGAATTAATGTACTCGTGAAATTAAATGTTTTCTGAATTTTGGGGGCTCCAATTATTCATTCCTTTTGTGGGGACCCTCATTCTTAACCGCCATCATGTTTGTTCCCACTCCTGTCTCCTAAGTTTTCAATTAGCACTTGATTTAATGCAAACTTCGTACAGCCTCTGCTGGACAAGTTTGTGACTTGGGTAAAGAGTCCGTGAAGTAAAACGTCTGCGCTGCCAGCTCTCTGCGGGAGGCTGCAGGGGCAACAGTGCTGCGGAGAGATCTGCAGTCGGACCTAGCAGCTGGGGCCAAGGGCGCTACAAAACACAGAAGTCAAACTGGGTGTGGCGGCTCACGCCTGTGATCCCAGCACTTGGGAGGCAGAGGCAGGAGGATTGCTGAGTTTGAGGCTTGCCAGGGCTACATAGCGAGCTCAGGGCCAGCCTGAACTACAAAGAGAGACCCTGCCTCAAAAAAAAAAAAGCAGAATTCAAGAAATTCAGGCCAGAAATCAGGATTTGGAAATTTATGACTATCAAAGAAGACAACAGGAGTGTATGCAAATAAATTTTTGTACATGAATTAATATAGATATTTGTACCAGAATAAATGAATAAAGACTGTGATACATGAAGAGAAAAATCACTCCCTGAAAATGAACCTTATTGTGTCTTCTGGAGCAAAAATTAATATAAATCCCAGTCTTATTTGTGAGGAAATACAGTATACTGTATTGAACATGTTTATAGAGGTGGAAAAATCTTACATGCTTCAGAAAACAATCTGGAGACACAGTAAGGCTTGCATTGTGGTTTGAAGTCCCGAGTGCTAAGAACTCATTGTAGATTCTGCTTGGAGGCTGAAAGGTTGCCAAGGGCAAGATGGTATAAATTTTAGCTTAAACAGGTGGAGAGAAAAAGAGGAACAGACAGAGGTGCATAAGGAGAGACAAAGAGAGAGAGACACACACACACACATACACACAGAAGAACCTGACTTTCTTCTATCTTTTTGTTTTATCCACATCCCCTCCACAAACTGAGTGTTCTCCCAGTGGGGAAGGCTGCTTCACTGGGTTCATCCAACCAAATGTTAGTTTCCTCTAAGAACACCTTGAAAGACACACTAAAACAAACAAAAACACAAACACTCAAACAAAGCCATCTGTCAGCTATCTGAGCATTATGTCACAACTCATGTTAAGAAACAGGTTAAACATCTGAAATGCCATATGGGGTATTCAATATATACTTTAAAAATGAGGTGGAAAGAAACAGAGAAAGATAATTGATAGGAGATAATTGATAAGAGATAAGAAAGATAATTGATAATTGCAGTTTTGCAAACTGATGGCTAGAAAAATATTATTGCAAGAAATAAACCCTGATAGAAAAAGTTTTTTTTTTTTTGAGACAGGGTCTCACTTGTAGTTCAGGCTAGCTCTGAGCTCACTATGTAGCCCAGGCAAGCCTCGAACTCAGCAATCCTCCTCTCTGCCTCCTGAGTGCTGGGATTACAGGCGTGAGCCACCACGCCTGGCAGAAAAAGTTTTTATAGAAAATGTTTAAACTTTCAAAATACAAAGAATTCCTAACTTACATAAATCATTTCAAAAAGCAAAGGAAAGAATAAATCTAAAAACTAAAGCCACCAATTAAATTATACAACCTCAATACCTAAGAGTAAGGTAGTAACTAAAATTTAAATGATAAGCTTATTTTCCAAGTACTGAATCAAATTAAATCAATTTTTTTTTTTTTTTGAGACAGGGTCTCACTTTGTAGTTCAGGCTGGCTCCGAGCTCACTATGTAGGCCAGGCAAGCCTGGAACTCAGCAATCCTCCTGCCTCTACCTTCCTGAGTGTTGGGATTACAGGCCTGAGCCACCATGCCCAGCCTTGTGGTATGTATCACTGGTGGGCATGAGTCTCCACGCCCAGTACTGTATGTGGTTATCGAGGATCGAACTCAGGACCTTGCGCTTGTGAGGCAGGCGCCGGAACCACTGAACTAACCCTCCGGCCCTAAGTTAAATCAATTTTAAAAAGCTGATGTTTAGTGCATTTTAAAATTTGCAATTAAGAAAAATGTGCCCTAGAAATTTATGAAGAATTCATCATGAAAATATCAATTAATATAAAGTTACATTGCCTTGAGCAGAGTTAGAAATAATCAGATCATGTGAACAGAAATAGAAAATATTCTACCAAAAACACTTATTCATGACAGAAAAATCAGCTATTACATCCTTAGGAACAATTGTTCTTGGATAGATACAAAATTATGTGATAAAAGAAAAGAATGATGTGATCATATTGCAATTAACATAATTTTAGAAAACAAAAACAAAAAACAACACATATTAATAAATAAAGCATAGGCCAAGAGAACATATGTCTAACCTGTAATTATAAAACATTTACATAACAATGCAATTCAAAGTAGCAGCATTAAACAAACCAACAGAGATGAACAAATGAAATGTAAAACTAAAAGATAAGTAATATGTATACATGTTTAATAAAATACATGCAAAATTGTCCTTCATAATTAGAAAATACAAACAGAAAGAGAATGAAAGAATTTAGAGAAAGAAATAACATTTCATTCTCTTTCAATCTATAAAATATTAAGCCCCAAGCACTGTCAATTATGATCGTCAATCTGTAGCACTCAGAATTCACATATGCTGTAAGGAAATAGTCCATTCTTATCACACTGAAGTATATACTTTCTCATATTAAATTTCTTAATTGTTTACTGCAAACCTTACATGATCATCACTATTTCATAATTAATTGCATTTCATAAAACATGTGAGTGGGAGCATGACATTCCTTGTTCATATGCCTTCCGGAGAGGGTATCGTGACAGGAGTCTCTACATAGCTACACATCTAGTAGTCAGTCACACACTATGGGATGTTGAGTGTGTCTGTCTCAGTACAGAGCTAGAAAAGATGCTACGGATGAGAAGGAGGGACCGTCTTCTCAAACTATAGGTATAAGCGAATTCACAGAGTGACTTTAAGGAGTTGGGAACAATTTCTTTCAGGTCTAGAATTATTAAAGCACAGTCAGAAGTAGAATCTGAAGTTTTAGGCTAAAGGAAAAGACTATAGTTGTGACTACATGTGAAGACACAGGAACTCAGCCTGGGACTCTCATACTCTGCTTGCCTTAAATTCCCACTGATCCTTCTTTCTCAGACCCTGAGGGCTGTGATTACAGGTGCCCACCACTAACCACACCATGCTAAAAATTGTATAAAACTTGAAAATATACATAGATGCCTATATGCAAATTAGAACTCATTGTTTAG
Source organism: Thryonomys swinderianus (assembly GCA_004025085.1). Lineage (NCBI taxonomy): Eukaryota > Metazoa > Chordata > Mammalia > Rodentia > Thryonomyidae > Thryonomys > Thryonomys swinderianus. The sequence goes on from PVIC010018937.1 coordinate 12,456, forward strand.
TCTGTGCATCTAACAATTTTAGTAAAAATTGTGCTTTTTCACACTGCTTCTTCTACTGGGATTGAACTTAGGACCTTGAACTTGCTACGGAGGCATAGGAACCACTGAGCTAAATCTCGGTCAGGCCCCTGTATTATATTTCTAATAATTAATAGTTTATATAAGTGCCAAGCTCCTTTTGAGAAAGTCTTTAAAAATCACTAAGGCTAATAAATCTAGTTGATTTTATATTTTATAGGATAAATTTTGAATATAATTACTAAAATTGGAGGCTTTCCACTGAAATGTACTAGCTTGTCTTATCCTAATATAATGTTCATTTCTGTAGTACTTTGAACCAAGTAGCATGAATGTCACTGATAATGTACTTTATTTTTTCACAGACCACGCTTTTAGATAAGTCTTTCCTTAGTCATAGTAAAGTATATAAATTGAAAACACATGTGTCCTCAAGCACATGTTTTTGTGTGCCCAATAATGCATTAATATAGCTAAAGTAAACTTCCTTTGGCGTTTAGTTTTATTACACATGTACACAGAGTATAAATATTTAGATTCATTGTAATTAGACAAAAAATGAATTGTATTACTTTCTTTCTAATTTTTAAAATTTTTATCTTTATTGGCACATTGCATTACCTTCTTCCAGAGATTTGCTAGAGTTTTATTTCAGGAGCTCAGATGTTAAAATGAAGTCATTAATCACACAAAAATTAGGTTTGGCTGTTGCCATTACAAAGTTGTGCAAATGTAGACATAGATGGATATACATCATAAGAAGAAAAACATGGGAAAGAGAGGGGGAAGAGACAGCCATCTACAAGCCAAACAGAATGATCTAAAAGAGATCTTCTTTTGATACTCTTTCAAGACACCCACTATGCTGACACTTGATTTCTGACTTCTAGTCTCCATTAAAACATAGTGCAACATCTCACTGTTTCTTGACTTATACCTGGACTCTCTTAGGACTTTCACAGATAGTGAAACTGCAGTAGCTATTTTTAATAATCACATCATTTATCCAGTTATTATTCAGCAAGAAACTTTAAAGCAATTGAACACATGTTACATACTTTAAATGATTGCTTGATACCAGGCTTGCTTCATTTGGGGAACAAAAGGCTTGCGTAAGGACATCATTTGTTCTTGCCTAAGGAGTGAAAAATGTGATTTTCCTCTGAAATAAGTACTCTTTTAAGTATCTTGTCTTCTGTATCTATTATCTGTCTGTCTATCTATCATTTATCTTTATGAAAAGTCACAGGGATTAGCCATCTACAACCCAAGAAGAAAGGTCTGGAAGATGCATATCCATTCAGAAATTTATTATATAACTATTTTTTCTTCTTCAATATAGTATGGTAATTTTTTCCCCACACTAGAGATTAAACCCAGAGTCTCATACCAAATAACTTACCCTGTACCACTGACAGCCTTCTTGGACCCTTTTTTACTCTTCTAAATTCTGAGATAAGTTCTCCCTGTTCACCTTGTCTGACCTCAAATTAGAAGTCCTGCCCCAGTTTGCCCAGTCGCTGCTGTTACCGGAAGGGAACACAGAACTTGGTTTAGTCTCAAGAATCTTTTAAAAATATCTGCTTTTGTGATCAAAGAAAACAATATTTTCATGAAATGACACTTCTTACTTGTACTCTATGATATGTATTTAATTATATGGTATTATACAAATAGAAGTATTTAACAAATTATATATTTATACAGTATTTGTTATGTTTCACTGATTATTAAAATCCAATATGGTGTCTGAATACCTAATGAGATGTGAATATTAAAAATGTGTTCCTCAAATTTTATTTCAAAACACTATTAAACTATATTTTTTTTCTAATAGACAAAGGAATCAACCAAATTCTAATTTTTCAGTAAAGAATATGAGAAACCAAAGTGTTTTCACATTGAATACTCACTTTTTAATAGTATTTCTGGCTGCCATTTCCTTGCTGGTGCATTAAGCCTAGTATAGTTGGTCTAGTGGAAACACAGTAATACAGCATACTAAGTAAATGAAAGAAAAGCCAGTTTTTTGAAAAAGTAAAGACACTAATGTGAAATTATGTCACAATAGATGCTACCTCTTAGAAGTTTTTGATTAGTCATAAATAACTTCATTTAATACATTATTTCAGTGGGGTGAATTAAGTGTTCAACAATATTCATACCACAAATTCAGGAATTTCCACATATTCTAGCATTCAAAATCAAAATGTGGATAGAAAAAAATTCTTCTCATTTAGCATTTTATTGAAATATTTCATGTATAGTGTCACTGACCCTAAGAGACAACAACTCTTTCAGTCCTTTATTTTATTATACCTCTTGGAAAACCTAAATTTAAACTGTTGTTGATTAGTATATTATTATTTAATATTTTCTGAATAGTTTTATTAGATGACAGTATACTGTAGACTGAGGCAAGAATTAGAGGAAATGTTTAACAAAATATTCAAATGATTAAGGAAATGTAGAAATCAAAAGATCAAAGAAAAAGGGTGACAAGAAAAAAGCATATGACTAAATTTTAAAAAAATTGAATCGATTCTTTTGATACCTACCTAAAATATATTCCATTTGAATACATAGTAAGTTTTTATTTATTCAGAATAGAGACTTTTTTTTCTTTTATAACTCAAACATGGTAACTATTTTAGACTTGAATGTAGGGGTAACAATAGTCAAAATTTAAGTTCAGCATCTCTTACCTGAACAGACCATTATGAGTATAATGTTTTGTTTAGAGTTATAGAATGTTCTGGATAAAAAGGGAAGAAGGTCCCAAGAGCACACATTCCTATGCAAGCATTTCTGGCAAGTTATAGCAATTTGTTATAGTTTTTGTTTTTTTTACTTTAAGTAATTATTTTCCAATCATACTATTCTTTGGTGCTGGGCAGAGACTCAGGGCCTTGTGTGTGCTACTCATGTGCTCTACACAGCCCAGTCCCTGAAAAATTAAATATTTTGATTTTATGTTGTTAATCATTTAAAAAGATATCCCAAAGCAGGCTTCAGTCTCTGTTAAGGGGACTGGCCCTGGTTTATTTGGTATCTTGATATATCTGGAAATAATTTGATTATAAAGCATCTGCATATTCAAGTTACTTAAACTAGAAAAAGAGTTGTTACTGTTACAGTGTATTAAGTATTTTACAACATTCAATGCCATTTAGCTAGCATTGTGCACACCCATTCTCATAGTAATAATATAGTTAGCTTTGCGTCAGCATGACAAAAACTTTGAACAAATCAGAGAGGACTTTTTTTTTTTTTAACTCAGCTTTTGGGTGCATTTTAGATATAATTTATGACCACATTCAAATTGAGTTTGTCCTTGTACATCATGTAACTTCTTATTTTTTCCATTCCCCTCTTCAACCTTCTTTCCACCTCATACACCCCCCCCCCAACATATATATGCCTTGTTTCCTTTTTTTTTTTTTTTTTTTTTTTTTTTTTTTTTTTTTTTTTTTTTTGCTTTTTGGAGACTGGGTCTCGCTTTGTAGTTCAGGCTGGCCCTGAGCTCACTATGGCGCCCAGGCAAGCCGCCGCGAACTCAGCAATCCTCCTGTCCCTGCCTCCCGAGTGCTGGGATTACAGGCGTGAGCTCCATTTTTTTCCTACTTACCATCAACTTTTTTTCTCTCTTCTTTCCTTTCACTGTTTGACTCAAAATTCTGTGCTTCACATACACAACTGGGTGCCAGGGCCTCAAGAAGGATCCTGATGCCAGTGGCAAGGAGCACATATTGGACACAATGTTTGCATGTCTAAAGACAAGAGCAGACAGAACAGACTACAGCACACTCAGCCCAGAGAGCTTCTGTGACTGGTTCTGGGAGGGAGACGATCATCTGCTCGGAGACAGTCTCTGGGTCCTTTCTGTCTAGAAGAAAGAATTGAACAAATCAAGGAAAACAGTGGCAAGGGTTCATGTTTACTAGAGGCAGGAACATTTTAAAGACAATAAGAGTAGGGGAAAAACAGACTCTACAGAATGAGTTTGACCAAGTGAAAAAAGGGTACAAAAATTAAAACAAAAGTGTATCTTTGTAGTGCAGGTGGGCTGTCACGTGGAAACTCGTTAACACTGAGGCTCCCCAACGTACCTATCTCCTTTACATTCATTTCATAGTCTCATAGTTTTATGGTGATTAGATCATCCCACTTTGAGTTCTTGCAAGAAATCTACACGCAGGCTGCAGAGAACTGGCTTGTCCTTGGACAAGGAGATTGCCATGACACCCTTCCCAGCCAGTCGAAACCACACGGAAGCTTCCTGTTTCCCCACGTGATTTGCAAACCCTCGTAATTCTCCATGGGATGCTAAGGAGTGGAAGTCTCTGTTTTCTGTACCTTCTTCAGGCTGGAAGGGGCAGCAGACCCCATCTAATGAAGATGGTGTTCTCTCGATCTTAGGCATTGTGGCTCATTGGAAAACAATGATAAAAGAATTAGTGACTATGAGCTGCCTGGTTGTGGGAGAAAAATTTTTATTATCACCCACATGAGGACAAGGTCAGATTTCCTCTTCCTGCGGAGGAGTCTGCATGTCAAAGAGAAGTGTCAGACAAACTGCCAAGAGCTGAGAGCCATGGTCTTGGCAAGATACCATCTACTTATCTTTAGCAGCCCTGGCATCTCGTTGTTTGAAATCTCAAGTCTTCCAGAGGCTTAAAGGAAGCTTTCTCCTCCTGGATGGTCTTTTTATTTTTAGACAGTTTAAATAGGACTGGTTTTAGTCTACATTGATGCATCTAGTTATCAATCTCTGCCGCCTTTACTGTAGTGGATCTAAAAAGGCTCACTGAAAAGGAGCCCTTCAATTTGGTTTCACTTGGTCTGTGGGAATCGTCACTCTCCAAACATTTTTTTAGCACTTCTGTCCCCCTGAGCCAGGTGCTGGCAAATCTGTTCCCGTATGTGTAGATAGCCTGCTCACTTGGCCCAGATTAAGAAGATACTGTAAGAGTCTCATGGCCTCAGGGTCTGCTATTGTATCAGAGAAAGAAACAGCCTCTCATGTAACACCTCAGGTGGGCTCAAAATTATCCCAGTCATGCGTAGTGGGGTGGGTCACACCTGTAATCCTAGCACTCGGGAGGCAGAGGCAGGAAGATTGCTGTGAGTTCAAGGCTTGCCTGGGCTATGTAGTGAGCTCAGGCCCCCACATGGTGGTATGTAGGTAAAGTGCAATTGTCAGTATTCCCAGAAGAGGAAATAACCTTTTCTTCTGTACGGGTTTTAATAAAAGACCTGATTTGAGGTTGCCTGGGTTATTCTAGGCACAGAAGGAGCAAGTTTTGTAGAGCTATGGAGTGGCTGTGGCTAGAACTAACCCAGTAAAAACTTGAGTGACCTTTTCCAGTATAGCACCTCTTCAAATATGGAAAGAATCATGAAGGTCAGAAAGAAAGGTCACACCTTACAGTTTGTAGAGACTGGATCCTTCTACTGTGTCCCTTGAGGAAAAACTGGTTTGTTTTGTTCTGTTTTTTTGAGACAGGGTCTCACTTTGTAGTTCAGGCTGCACTGAGCTCACTATGTAGCCCAGGCAAGCCTCAAACTCAGCAATCCTCCTGTCTCTGCCTCCAGAGTGTGAGGATTACAGGTGTGTGCCACCACATCCCACTGGTTTGTTTTTTAAATACTACCAGAGACTCTTTTTAATTCTTCCTTACCCTAAGACCCATTTATCCTCCTGGGATGTATAGATTGGTTTCAGTGATTTTCCAGGAACTAGGAATAAGTCTAGAGTCCTAAAGACCTGTAAAGCTGCCCTTTATCTTCTCTATCAATCTTTTTTCTTTTCTTTTACTTCCCTTGCCTTCTCTTTCTTTTTTCCCAAGACTTCATACATGTCTCTGGTGCCCTTTCCGGTGCATGACTGTGAGCTGCTTGAGAAGACAGACTGACTACCCCTGGGACTTGTAGAATTTCCTGCTCATGTTTATAGTTGACTGCTAATTAGTAAGCCCTCCTTAAATGTGGTATGGCATATGACACGAGAAAGGCAAATTTCCAGGCCATAGAGATATTTTTGTCTTTTACTAACATCAGTGCTCAACTAAGAGCTATTAGGTCTTTTTTTTTTTTTTTTGATAATCCTAGAGGAAGAAGTTTGTTTCAATGACCTGTCATAAAACACTGCATAACCTGTTTTTTTGTTTGTTTGTTTGTTTGTTTTTTTGAGACAGGGTCTCGCTTTGTAGTTCAGGCTGGCTCTGAGCTCACTATGTAGTCCAGGCAAGCTTTGAACTCAGCAATCCTCCTGCCTCTGCCTCCCAAGTGCTGGGATTACAGGCGTGAGCCACCACACCCGGCATGCATAACCTGTTTTTTGACATCTTTCTTAGAGAGAGGATTCACAATGGCAGGCCCCAATGTCCTGCTTGCTTGCATAGGTCTTAGAGAACATTTAAACACAAGAATGGGTAGGTGTGGGGCATTTAAGAGTCAAAAAAGGCAAATTACTGCTAATTGTATAATAACATGAGTGATGCCTCAGGCTGTAGCCACTGCTTTGTTAACCACAAGTAAGGTTTTGTCTTCAAAACAGCTCTGACCTCTGGTGGGTTGTCAGAAGTATTCTAGGATTCCCTCACTATTCTATATAAGACTATAGTTTGACTTTTCTAAGTAAAGCTTCAGAGTGTTTAAAAAAAAAAAAGTATATGTGTGTAGTTAATAAATAGTAAAACCAAACTGCACCAAGTCATAAATATTTTCCCACACAGTAAGTCAGGAAATGCTCATTACTGTTTTATTCTGTCTGAAAAGTTTATTTATTTTTTATTATTGAACAAAAGTTCTACTATCCCTGTTTAGTTATGTAAATACAATATATTCTTAAACATTGAACTCATCAAATTTCCTCTGTAAACATTTTCTCTTTAAAACTGTATGAAAATTTCCTTTTGCTGAAGACCTATTTTTCTTAAGCTTGGATTGTGGAATTTTAACTACTTGGCCTCAATTTTTTTTTTTTTTTTTTTTTTTTTGAGACAGGGTCTCGCTTTGTAGTTCAGGCTGGCCCTGAGCTCAATGTGTAGCCCAGGCAAGCCTGGAACTCAGCAATCCTCCTGTCTCTGCCTCCCGAGTGCTGAGATTACAGGTGTAAGCCATCATGCCCGGCACTGTGGTATGTGGTATTGATGGCTGGTGGGCGTGAGTCACCATGCCCAGCACTGTATGTGGTTACTGGGGATTGAACTCAGGACCTTGCACTTGTGAGGCAGGTGCCGGAACCACTGAGCTAAATCTCCGGCACAAGCCTCAATATTTTTTTCACTTTTCTTTCTCTTCTTTCCCTCTTTTTTCCCTTTCCTCACCCTTCTCTGTCTCTGCCTTGCCTCTTATTTCTTTCTCCCTTTACTGAAACATTTTTGATCCAGTGCAGCAATTTTATCTTTCTCTGAAGATCTCCAATTGAATGACATAGTCTAGGTAGCTGTATGATCACCAATGTCAGATACTATAATACACTTGATCTTAGCCAAAAGGCCGAGAAGCGATCAGTTACTATAATAAAAGCCAAAATTACTTGCATTTATGGATCAAAGAAAATATGATTCAAAACAAGGAACATAGAAGAAAAATAGATTTTCAAGGTTCTACTTTATTAGCTCTAAAACCCTGACATTTAAAGAATTCATTTATCAAAGAGAAAAGAATTACCTAATGCTTTGTAGGAAAGTGATTAAACTCTCCAGTCTCTACAAACTGTAAGGTAAGACCTTTTTTTCTGACCTAAATGTAGGGCAATCGATAAACATGATGCCTAGGGACAGAGATCACTATACTTAAGTACCCTTTCCCATTTGTGCTGTCATTTATGCAGAGAAACCTACTCTAATTTGCTAGATGAATCCAGTTAACTTTATCTTTAAGTATAGTTCGAGAGCCAATTTTCCTAACCATAGGGAAAAGCCAATTTATATTCTTAGTATAGGGTTAGCCAATAAAGTATTTTCAGCCTGAGAGATGTCATGAGTTAAGTACTGTATTGTGTATACCTTAAGTGCCACCACCTCAAATGTCATTTAGGTAAGTAAGGATATTGGAAATTCTCCAAATAGCTTTATGTGACTTGTTAGACAAATTCTACATATGCTAACTTCCATGCTGAATCTGCAAAATGCTGATACCTTTGATCTAATCTTAAAGAACAGATGTTCTTATGTTGTGAGCATAGTTCTGTACAAGAGTGATGGGATGATTATGCATAAGCATTTTTTCTTTTAATTTTGAAATGTGCTTTATTGTAACATGCATACATTGACTGTCTTCAGAATTTCAGCCTAAAACACAGTGATGAAAATTTTATCATTGTTGGAAGAATGGAAACGATATAACAATTTGCCAATATGTACATATCATTATATTAGTTAGATTTACCCTTGTTTGGGCAAAATACCTACAGACCCATGTTAAAAGGCAGAGATTACTTTGGTAACAGATTCAGAGAGTTCATGGCCACAGTCTAGCTTCAAGGCAGTACTGATATTGCAGACAAAAATGATAGAAGAAACCTCCTCAATTTGTGGCAGCCTGGAAGCAGAGACAGAATAGAAGAACCAGAGCAAGAAATATAACCTCTAAAGGCACAACCCCTATGGACATTCCTCCTTTTCCAAGGGTCCTACCTCCTAACAAAATATTCAACTATGAAAACAAGGGGGTGGATGCACTGGTGAGGATGAAATACCCTTGGCCCAATAAACTTTTGAAAGCTCTATCCCTAAGTGTATGAGACTTTATGGGACATTATTTAAATCACATCAATGATGTATGAATGAATATATATTTTTATGGTAAAAATTGTGTAGACAGAACATTTGAAAAATGGACATTTTCCTCTGGTTGAATAGCTTTTAGGCAACTTTTTTTTTTCTGATTCAAACAGATTTAGGATAAACAGAAATGATTTGGTCTGAAAGGAAGAATATGAATCTTAGAGCCTTAGATTTAGAGCATGTCATTGTGGAACTAGAAGTGTAAATAAGATTCACTGTTAAACTCTTTGACCAGAAAAAGAAGTTCTTGAAAAAAATATGAGTAATGATTTTAGGGTGGAACCCATATCACCTATGGGCTCCATGCCTTCTCTCAATAGCTTCCTTAATTTGAATCTAAATTTTACACCAGGGTAATATGTTACCATTCCAAAGACTAACTGAAATTGATCTGAAATGACAGAAGCAGACATACATATTTACTAGCCTGGAAATAAAATTGGTAAGATTTGCCAATTTAAGTGCCTAGGTAGTTGATGGACAAAAAAAAAAGAAAGAAAGAAAGAAAAAAGAAAAAGAAAAAACAGAAAGAAGGAAGGAAAGGAGGAAAGAAGAGAAAGAAAGAAAGACAAAGAGAAAGAAAGAAAGAAAGAAAGAAGAAAGAAAGAAAGAAAGAAAGGAGAAAGAGAAAGAAAGAAAGAAAGAAAGAAAGAAAGAAAGAAAGAAAGAAAGAAAGAAAGAAAGACAAAGAGAAAGAAAGAAAGAAAGAAAGAAAGGAAGAGAAAAGGAAAAAATCTGTTTATGGGGAAAACCTTGATATACCAAGTGAAATTGTTTGATGGAAAAATTTTCTCTCCTAAGAAACTTTCTTCCATTACATTTATAATCTTTGCTTTAGAATATATTTATTTTTCTTTCAGTTAAAATGTTACTACTGATATTTAAAATGATAAAACATTTCAAAAGTAAATTCTGAGCTCTCTTAATGAAAATCATGTTAAAGGATTTAGAAGAAAACGAGTCATATTATTAACATTATTTATAATTCTGAATGAATATTTCAAAATGATACCTTTAACTTTACCCCATTTCTAAACACTGCACTCACAGACAAAATATAAAATTAATCTGTCTGGAAAATCTAAAAGTAGCATCTTTCTAAACAAGAAACAATGACTAAGAACTTAACTACTGGGTCAATAGACTTATGATTCAGAAATGTTCTAATTTGATTTGCTTGTAAATAAGAACCACAACTGATCAAAAAGCAATGTCTTGAAAGTGATATGAATTCTTAAGATTATAAATTATAAATATAAATACGGATGTTATATTAATGTATCTGTTAAGAAAACATTTAGATTTATAAAGAAGAAAATACATATTACTCAATATGACCCTTACCATTAAAACAGAAAAATCCCTAGATACAGTATTTATTGGAATTAATACTGACTAATGTATATTTTAAAAACTTGGGAGGTATAGACAGCAAGAGAAATGATGTTATAATTTAGATCGAATATGTCTTCAAATATCACATCGTTTCAGAGGTAGGGCTTATGTAAAGTGATTATAGGAGCATGACATTTTCCAATGGATTAGTCCATTAGGGCATTCATAGTTGAATGTGCTGCTAGAACGTGAGGACTTAATGGAAAAAGTGGGTCATTGGAGTTCTTGAAATGAAGGGATATAGTCCTGTCTTGGGCTCTTCCCTCTCTCTAAGCTTTCTGACTCCCCTGTGTTGAGCAGATTTCTTCCACTGTTTCCTTCTACCGTGTTGCTTCTGCCTTGAGGTAACCTAATTGTACACTATATCTTCAGAAGTCATAAGCAATATAAATTCTTTCCAGAGTTGTTGATGTCAGATATTTTGTTTTAGCTGTGAGAAGATGATTAATAAAAATGATCAACATTGGAAAGTGATTTGGTAATCCTGTTAGCTTGCATCTATAGATATTAAGGCTATATGTAGGGTTGAGTTTCAAAGGCTGTGGGTTTGGGTACTTGATAATTTTTTTTTTTGCCAGGATAAATATGGATCATGTATTATTGGAATAGTATGAAGCTAATCACATGGGCTCTTGAAGGGAGATAACTTTCTCCAAAACAAAGGTGAATATATGAGGTAGAAGAGGTCAGTAAAATTTAAGTATGAATAGTTCAACCCACCATTGCTGACAATGAAGATGTAAGTGGTTATAAGTCAAGGATTTCAAAATGCTTCTGTAAATGGAATACTTATCCTTAGCTAATGACCCTCGATGAAATAGTGCTTTTTCCTGGCACTACGGACTGAAATCTTCCAACAATCTCTATATTTGAAGGCAAATTCATCACTTGTCTCTAAAAAAGGAATGCAACCCTGCTAACATCTGGATTTCAGCCTGGGCTCCTCTAAGCAGAAACCTTGGAGGAACCTTCTGTTCTTCAGAAACTGATAATTTTGTGTGTCTTGAATCTGACCGTTTCTTAATTTATTATAATATTGCTGCACAACTGATGTAAGTGATGCATTCTATATTCTAACAAAAGAAAGAGGAAAATGTACAAGGTGTTAAGAAAAGTGAATAAGTAAAGCATTTAATAACCTAGGTAGGAGAGTGTGTGATGAAGAAAAAGAAAACAACAAAACACTGGCGAATGTGGGAAGTGATGGCATTTGGTCAAGGGGCTCAGGTACAGAGCACAATGAGAGTGAAGTCCACTGTACATCCTGGGAAGAAGAATTCCAAGGGAGTTGTAAGTAGTTACTAGTGAAAATTCATGCTGTGGGGATGAAGCTGGAATGTCCAAGTGTCTTTCAGGGCCAACAGAAGGCAAACAACAGAAGAGATAGGAAGAGTAGTAGTATATGACTTCTAGGAAGTAAAAGAAGGCACAGTCATCTTCAGCATTTTGGATTTTACTTTCAAGTTTGAATGATGCAGTCGTTATAAGCAAGAGAAAAATTTCCATTTTAAGTTTCACCGTGGATGCTGTGGCAAGACATCAGCAAGGGAAAGAGGAGGGCCTAGCTGTTGGGAAGTGGAGGAACAATATAACATGATGGTGCCATGGGTCAGGCTGGAGGCTGTCAGGTCAGTACATGAGATAGTCCATAAATGTAGATACCCAATTTGTAAAGAGATGGCACTTGGGAATGGAGAGAAGGTATTCAATGGCATCTAAAATGTCTCTGTGCTGGGCTGGGGATTTAGCTCAAGTAGTACCGCAGCAACCTTGGATGCACAAGGGCCCAAGTTCAATCCCAGTACCACACACACACAAAAAAAAAAAAAAAAAAAAAAAAGATGTAAAATGTCTCTGTGCTTTGAGTTCCTGAAATAAAGACGGGAGAAATTCTGTGAAAGACCAGGAGTGGACTTTTGGTCATGTGTTAAGGTGGAGATACTAGTAGGTTATGAGATGCCTCAGGGGCATGCATGCATTTGGAGCATTAGAAATAAATTTGAAAAAGAATATGCAGAGGATAGTTGAAACCACTATAAATGGTGACATCATCGGTAGGACAAGAATGCATAATAAGGGGGGATGTCATGAACTCCTCTCTGGAATAATGAAGTATTACGACTCAGATGCCATAAACCATCATCAGAAGAGGCCATAAAAGAGATGTGGGAAGGCGGTTCAAGGAGCAAGGAGCCAGTAAAGCCAGGAAGAAGTTGAAACCTGAGAAGGGAGCACTTGCAAAGAAGAATGCTGTTTTCATTTACAAATCTCTTTAAAATATATAGGGATTGCTGGGCATGGTGGCTCACGCCTGTAATCCCAGCACTCAGGATGCAGAGACAGGAGGATTGCTGAGTTCGAGGCTTGCCTGGGCTACACAGTGAGCTCAGGGCCAGCCTTAACTACAAAGCGAGACCCTGTATCAAAAATAAATAAATAAATAAAAATAAAAATAAAAAATATATATATGGATTATTCTTCAAATAAATTTTAAAATGCCAATGACTAATGTTTCGATAAGTTTAAGTCCAAATGTTTACTTTTGATCAAAACCAAATGTAAGGGCCAGAGGGTTAGCTCAGTGGTTCTAGCGCCTGCCTTGCAAGCACAAGGTCCTGAGTTCGATTCCCAGTAACCACATAAAATGCTGGGTGTGGAGACATGCCCACCAACAATCAACGCCGCATACTACAATGCTGGACGTGGTGGCTCATGCCTGTAATCCCAGCACTCGGGAGGCAGACAGGAGGATTGCTGAGTTCGCGGCAGCTTGTCTGGGTACCATAGTGAGCTCAGGGCCAGCCTGATCTACAAAGTGAGACCCTGTCTCCAAAAAGCAAAACAAAACAAAACAAAACAAAAAACAAAAAACAAAATGTAAAATATTTTAATACGGTTATAAATATTTAATGGCAATACAAGACTTCCAAAATGTATTACTTAGTTCACAAAGAAATAAGACTTTTGAAGAGAATCCAAAAAATCTTTACTAATTAGCTTTCAAAGAAGTGAGTAGTGCTTTTGTTCATGAACTCAGTTTTCTCCACAGTTCTGGTCACAAACCAAATTGGACAAGAACTGAATCTAATTTCCACAGTTCAGTGCTGACCATAACCAATTAGTTCAATTCATTTCTTATCTAATTTGGTTTATGAGCAGAATTGTGAAAATAATGAAACTTGTGAAATTAGGTACCATTGTGATACATATTTAAGAAACATTTAAAGGCAGATACTATTAAATATATAGTAAATATCCTATCAATATTATCGATATGCTCTCAAGAAACTTAAATTTTCAAACTACATTTAAGTTTTTGTTTTCACTTTTCAAAGCTTTAAAGGTCTATTATACAGTGTTATATTCTCTATAAATCAAGGTAATCAGCACTTGAAATTTATGATGATAATAAAATTGAAAACAACCTCATAATGACTTTCCAGTATAGATTGGCATCCTTTGATTTAATAAGTACTCAAAATGCATCAACTATATGACTTATTAATAACTCTTCCAAGTATAATAGCCAAAAGTAGTACAAATCATTCAAGAAATAAATATGACATGTAGATTTTAGAGGTCTTTTAAAAACTCTTCATGAGAGTTTCATATGCTTTCAGGAATGAATCAGCTCTTATTTTATAGTAAAAACACTTCTCAGAAGTAAATCAATGTTCTTATCAAAGAACATTCTTTTTACTACATGTTTTCCACTTATTCTCCATTTAAAAAAATGTTTAAAACTTTGTTTTCCTTGTCTATTTATCTTGTTTCTTCTCCACGTAAAAATAAAAACACTTCACAAAATTCTCAGCTATCACATCCATATGCCTGCTTGTCTGATGAATATTGAGGTTAATCATTATATCCAGTGGGAGAGAAAGCTGGTCGCCAAGGCGGTACAATGGGCTAAGGCGCTGCCCAGCCCCGGACACTGACTTTTACTTGCAGTTGGGGTAAAGGCTTATAAAGCGCAAGACAGGTCATTTTAAAATTAGTAACAGAACAAACAAATTTGTGGTTGTAATCAGAACGTTGTCCTTCTAGTTAGAAGGTATTGGTTGTGAGAACAGAATTTGCGTGCTGGTTACTCAGACCTCTGTGGATTTCAGCCAGAATCACTTCTCAAAACAAGCCAATTATAGGGTTAGGTTTTGTTTGTTTATTTGTTTTTGTAGTTTAGGCTGGCCCTGACCTCGCTATGTAGCCCAGGCAAGCCTCCAACCCAGCAATCTACCTGACTCTGTCTCCCAACTGCTGGGATTACAGATTTGAGCCACCATGCCTGGCATTTGCAGTATGAGGTACTGATTATCAGTGGGTGTGGCTGCCATGTCTGGTATTGTTTTATGTGGTAAAGGGGATTGAACCAGAGACCTTGTGTTTGCGAGGCAGGTGCCAGAACCACTGAGCTAAATCTCCGGGCCTATAGGGTTAATTCTTCACAGCCTGCTTTGGTCTTGATCAATATCACAGTCTTCTGTAGCAAGCAATATTATATCTTTTCTATTTTTAAACATAAAGCTATTTTTGTTTCATCACTTTTTTTCAGGGGGTGGTTCTGAGAATCGAATTCAAGACCTTGCACATGCATAGCAGGCACTGGAAACACTAAACTAAATTCCTGGCCCTTACCAACATTTTCTGACCTAGAAATTATTATTATTTTTTTTGAGACAGGGTCTTACTTTGTAGTTCAGGCAAGCCCTGAGCTCACTATATATCCCAGGCAAGCCTTGAACTCAGAAATCCTATCTTTGCCTCCTAAGTGCTGGGATTACAGGAATGAGCCACCACACCCAACTAGAAAGTAAAACTTTGCAATCAAACAGACTCATAAAAAAGATTTACTAAATCCTCAGTCATGATATATACTCTTCTCATTATAATTAATATGTTACTACTACACTAGGTCATTTTGAGAATAATAATTTAACTCTTGTTTCCATGACATATAAAATTATATTTTTAAATTGAAACACTTACTTTGACCCAAGAATTTTTAATACATTAAAAATGTACCAAATGAATTTATTAATTGAAATATTTTAATCTTTTTTTCAGAAAGGAATAATTCCACACACTTGTGTAATAGAAATGCAGTATTGAAAGTATAAGGCCATTTTTAGTGTGTGAAACATAGTAAGTATTTCAAATAATAAACGTATGCGTACTATAAGCTTCCTACCCTTGATCTCTAGATTACTGGCTCTCAAGCTTTACAGGGCTTTAGATTCACCTGGAAACTTAAAAATACACATTTCTAAACACTATTTAGATATTCTCAAATAAAATGTGTAAATCTACTAGGGTCTTTACTTTAAATCTTTCCTGTGAAATTGTTAAATACAAACACATATTCTCTTACATCACACAAACACACTTACAAATACATACGTTCACAGAAATGCACATGCACAACCTAGAAAAAAATTAGCTTTCTACACTTACAATACTCTATTACTGATCAGGCCAAAACAATCAAAGTGTAATTCCTAGGTGTAATTCCTTCTATCAGGGGTATTGGAACAGATAAAGAACTAGGAAATTCTATTTTGTATTCTAAATTCTATTTCTTGTCCATATCATAGAATTCTGTCCATATCACGTAATTATTCTTTATATTTCAATATATCAGTATATTTAAGTATCTTTGCGATTTTCCTTATTTTTTTATTGGTGACTTTTAAAATCTTTGGCATTATTTTAATATCTCTCAAATTTGTACTGTACATGTTATCATGAGTTACTTCAAGAAAGTGTAGAGAAAGTTACATACTGCATTTCAATTGCATGTTTTCATTGTCTACTAGAAAATTAGAATATTTTACAGAAAGAAATACACCTAACTTTAACAGGGATTTTAAAAATGTTTTTATATTTTTCATATACCACCAATCTACTATTTAAGCTTTAGTGTCCAACTCACATACTTACGAAATTATTTAATTAGATTACTTCCTCCGGAATTTTCTATCCTAACCTACTAATCATTAGAAGTCATAGAGGCTATTAAGAAAAACAATGTCTGGCCAGGATTTAGCTCAGTGGTTCCCACATGTGCCTGGCAAATGCAAGGTTCTGAGTTTGATTTCACAATGCTGGGCATGGTGGCTCACGCTTGTAATCCCAGCACTCAGGGGGCAGAGGAACAAGGATTGCTGTGAGTTCAAGACTAGCCTGAGCTATGTAGCGGGTACAGAGAAGGTCTGAGACCCTGTTTCCAAAAAAGTCAATCTGTCATTAAAGCAGTTGTGTGCTTAAAAAAGAAATAAATAAGAAATGATAGTAAAGGAAGAACTCAAAAATTTATAAAGTATGAATATTACTCCTCTGGAACCAGATTAAATTCATTTATAAACAATAAGAAACTATAAATTTAGGAGAAACAGTAATTTTTGCATCATTGATTAAAGACATTTTTTTCATCAAGAAAATAATATAAACTGAAATCTCAGTATATCTCATCTTATTAAAGCAAAACAATTCTCACAGGAGTAATTTCTTATAAAGAGTGTTACTGCTTGGAAACTTTCAATTTAGAATAAAATAATAGAGAAATTATATTTGAATTTGGAAAAATGCACACCATGAAATGGGTTATGGACCCTGCTACAAAAGTTAAACAAATAAGCCGCAGAATTTTCTGAAACCAGATTTACATTTTTTAGAATAACCTTCCCTTAATAAGCTATGTACTTAAAATTTTACCTTAAATATAGAGAAGATAGAGAAATATGTGTTCATGTTGCAGTCGTATTAGTTTACCAACTTCACATAGTTATAGAAAAACTTGTTTTGTTACATGTATTAATTAAGTTTTTCAAATTCACAGGTTTGTTATATATGGTGCCTTACTTTTCTTGAGGAAAAGATGCAATTATTCTAAAAGTACTTGGGATGTTAACATGAAGGTATATAAAGTGTGATGAGGAAAATGGTATCTAATGACAAATAACTTTGAAATTACTAATCATTCAGGAAAAGAACATAGTAATAGTGAAATGATGCCCACCACAGTGCTATGTTTCTGTAACTCCAGCTGCTCGGGAAGATGAAGCAGGAGGATTGCACATTTCAGGTGACCCTAACAAATGAAAAGAAGTGAAATAATAAAATACAAAGTCTAGAGTACTATTAAAATCAAGAAAGAAAGAGTGAGAAAAAGGAACAAGTTGAGGATGTTGTTCCATTGCAGAGAACATGGAAGGCTCCGAGTTCAGTATCTACCCCATCAACCCCCACAAAAAAGAAAGGACACAGCGAGTGAAGTAGGTTACATTATTATGTTATAGTTGTCTAATTCTAAAGTTAAGTGGATTTTTTCTTGTTTCTATTTGGTTTTTGTTTGTTCATCCACTGGGATTGGGACCAGGGCCTTATAAATGCTAAGCATATGTTTTATCACTGAACTACTCCTCTAGGGGCAACAGCTGAAATTTTTCATGAATTGGTAATTATCAATTGATTACTATTACTTATGTATAGTATGATATAATTTCTAAAACAAACCTTTCTATCTATTTATTAGTTACCACAGTCACCCATTAAATTATCAGGATCTGGAAACACCTCAAATCAATCACATCTGATTTATCCTCTTATTGTCCATAGAATATACCTAACATTTTTCTCCACAAACATGATCTTGATGTTTTTAAGAGCATGGGAATTAAAATGGACACTGACTTTTCCTGCTTAATCTAAATCTGGCAAAAACAAGGGGTGTGGACTCCCCAGAAATAATTGAGAGCTTTCTGATTATTATGTTTCACTAGATAGTACTAACAATATGGGCTCTTGTTTGAGAGAATCATAAATATTCACATTTTACCAACTCCGAGGTAAGACAAATATACTAATTTTAAGAGATAAGAACATCAATAATTCAAAAAGAATAAAATACCTTCATAATTTAAAATGCTTACAAAGAGAGGATAATACTAAATAAATAATTATGAAGAATAATTGCACATGAAGGTGAAAGTTATTAATTATATTAAAATATAGATAGGGTAAATGGTTTGACATAGAGGATTAAATAATTATAGTCCTAAAGCAATTTTTTCTGATCTTACATGGAATAACATTAAAATTATATCAGAACTAGATAAATGCAATTAAAATTAGAGAAAATTTTTTTTTTTTTTTTTTTTGCTTTTTGGAGACAGGGTCTCGCTTTGTAGTTCAGGCTGGCCCTGAGCTCACTATGGTGCCCAGGCAAGCCGCGGTGAACTCAGCAATCCTCTTGTCTCTGCCTCCCGAGTGCTGGGATTACAGGCGTGAGCCACCACGCCCGGCATTGTGGTATGCGGTGTTGATTGCTGGTGGGCGTGAGTCTCCACGCCCAGCATTGTATGTGGTTTCCGGGGATCGAACTCAGGACCTTACGCTTGCGAGGCAGGCGCCGGAACCACTGAGCTAACCCT
>PVIC010018938.1:0-31093 GCA_004025085.1 Thryonomys swinderianus
AAAAAAAAAAAAAAAAAAAAAAAAAAGTTAGATGAATAGGGCCGGAGATTTAGTTCAGTGGTTCTGGCCCCTGCCTTGGAAGTGAGTTTGATCCCAGTAACCACATACAATGCTGGGCGTGGTGACTCACACCTACCAACAATCAACACCACATACCACAGTGCTGGGTGTGGTGGCTCACACCTGTCATCCCAGCACTCGGGAGGCAGAGACAGGAGGATTGCTGAGTTCGAGGCTTGCCTGGGCTCCACAGTGAGCTCAGGGCCAGCCTGAACTGCAAAGCAAGACCCTGTCTCAAAAAAAAAAAAGGTGAATAAAAGATGCATTATAGCAATAATAAAATCACTTTCAAATTGTACCTTTTGATGAAATAGTCTAGATAGTTAAAGCAAGCAAGAAAATAGCTTTTAAAAAATGGTTCAGTAACAATTAGGGAAGGAAAAGGGAACAAAAGGATTTTTCAGAAAACACCAAGTCCAGATAATTTGTGGTGGTTAGCTCTTTTACTGTGTGAAAACAGTTTAAAACAGACCTTTCATTACAAATTTGGCATAACTTGCAGAAACTAAGTACAGACAAAAATCTGTAAGTAATCTCGTTTCTAAGGGTAAGTAATATTAGGTGGTAAGGATTTTGGAGTCTGGAATGACTTGATTGTAATTTCATGCTCCATTATTCTATTTAACCTTGAGGAAGTTATTTAAACCCTCTAGATCTTGCTCATCTGCAAATAGTGATAAGGTAGATATGGAGTCTTCCATTAAGGCACAATATACTACAAAGTTAACACAAATACTTATTTTAAAGCGTAGTATTAATATGTGTGAAACAACACATATGCTCATCGATGGATAAATACATAAAGAAACTGTAGTATGTGCTGTGACAAATACTATAATTACTTACTACAAACTAGGTGGCGAATCAACCACAGAGATTTGTTTCTAACAGTGCAGAGGCCAGAATTCCAAAACCAGCATGCCAGAAAGGTCGAATTCCCAGGAGAGCTCTCAGAGGTTCCGTCGTATCAGATCTCCTGCCTGCTCTGTGTTCTGTCATCCGCAAAGGGTCATCAAGTTTTAAAAAGATAAGCGTGGGTCTGTGGAATTGAGACAGGAGGACTGCAAGTTGCAGCTGAGCCTGGGCAACTTACTGACATCCTGTCTTGAGATTAAAAATTAAAAATGGCAAAGGACATAGCTCAATCCAAGACCCTAGGTTCAATCCCAGCAGTGAAAAAGAAAGGAAAGAAGAAGATGTGTGATCATCTATTTGGCTCCATGCAAGTAGTCAACAAATGGGTACTCGGTATACAGGTAAATAAAAGGTAATGAAATAGAAGGTAAGTTTTCCTTGTTTTTATATTACCCACACCTGTGTGTTTAGGTATGTTTGTGTGCACATTACGTGTACCTGCACTGTTTTACTGTTCTTATACTAACTGAGGTATCCTGTTTGTTCATTCTCTTGGTTGCTTGGTTGCTTGGTTGCTTGGTTTTGTAGTACCAGGGTTTGAACCCAGAGAGCACTAAACTACATATCCAGCTCTTTTTCATTTATTTTGTTTTGAGACGGTGTTTTGCTAAGCTTCCCATGAAGATGAAATCCTTCTGGCCCCAGCCTTTTGAGTGGCTGGCATAATGTGCCACCACACCAAACAATTTTTAAGAAATATAAAAGAATTATTTTAGAAAATTAGACTGTAGTCAAATTAGAGTGAACATTTTGAAGAAGATCTATAGAACTTTAGATTTGGAGTAACTCAGCTCTTTACAGGTCTAATTGCTGGTATGGGTTGAATTATGTCCTTTCTTTTCCATTCCTAGTTGCCCTCCAAATTTCATATATTGAAATCTTAACTCCCCAGAACTGCAAACTGTGCCTGTATCTGGTAATCTGGCCTTAAATAAAACTTAGTGGTAATGCAGGAGTGTTCCATCTGAACAGTATCCATAACTAACAACAAAATACTTCTGTTGCTATCCAGACAGCCCTAGTGAATTAATACAATCACTCAGCCAATATTTAAGTGCATAACGGAATTACGTATTTTTAATATCTTCAAATATTCAAGTAAGAGTTCTGTGTCCCAAAACGTTAAGGAAAGGGGGCAGAGAGGGGCACACACCTGTAATTCCAGCATCCTGCGAGGCTAAGGCAGGAGCACTGCCAGTACTAGTCCTACCTGGGCAACTTAGTGATGTAGGAACTCCCCGTCTAAAATGAAAAATTGAAAGGCCTGGGGATTTGACTTAGTGTGAAGGTCTGGGATTCATTCTCTAGTACCAAAAAGAAAAAAAAAAAAAAGATATATTTTCCAGAATCTGTGCCTCTCACGTACTCAAGTCGAAAGTCTTCTGGCCTGGCATATTTGATATTATTTTGCAAAACGCTGTTCTAAACATAAGCAAAGCATTTCTTATTATCTCAGGGTCATAAGAGAGCCATATGTATGATTTGAAATTAAAAGTTCTTATTATAAAGTCAACCTGAAGATGAAATATTAATCTTTAAAGAAAAAAGAACAAAAGGTCCAAGTCAGAGCTTACAGGAATTAATTGACTTGCCATGAAGGGCTATGACTATGAGCCCATTGCTCTATCTGCACCACAGTGATGCTACTAATTGCACCATTAGTCGTTAAACTCAAGGTGGCAGGAAAAATAACAACAAAAACTTTTTTCATTTAAATATGGAAAAAGTGTATTTATACCATGTTTGTAAAAAGATTCAAGTATTTCTCTTACACATTTGTGTCTGTATATTTTTTTGTGCTGTGATGTCAATGAAGTGAACAGATAAAACCACAGATGAGTTGGACATTCCTGGATAGGTTCCTTAATCAGAGTTCTGTGTCATGATCTAGAAAGTAAGACAAGAAAATAGAGATTGCAGTAGATTTGAAGAAAGTGATTAAATAAGAAAATACATGTAAGCCTCCTAGCAGAGTATTTGATACATAGCAAGAATAACTTTTAAAAGGCTAGCAACGATTAGCATTTATTAGCATAAAACTCAGATATTGGATTCATGCAAGGCAAGGAGCGTAGTTATCCTAGGCCAAGCATCGTGTCTGGCAGCTGAGGCTCCTAATGGGTACTGTGGGCTCAATTCAATTAGACTGAACTAAAATAGATTAGTAGTATATTTACTCAGTTGATTTATGTTTCTATCATTTTCTAAAAGAATTTTAATATTGCCAAGAAAAGCTTTTTAAAAAACAAATATGAAAGTAATTCAAGGAAAATAAACATATGAAGGAATCAAAATCAGTTCAAAAGTGATTTTCAGAAGTCCAAAGCTTTTAAACAAAATTTGTTTGGTCACAATATGTTACAAATAGACATATTACAAAGGAAATTTATTAATTTTTAGTGTTCCAAATGGCTTCCTTGGGCAAAATATCTTTCTCCTTGGCTATTTAGTGTTGAAGAACTTAACTTGGATCTTAAAACCCTAGTCCTTTTTATTTCTCAGAAACAAAACATTTTCAACTTGCGAGGGTCGGAAGTAAATTCAAAGCTCAACAGTGATAATGCACAAATCCACTCAATTTAGTAAGCGTGAGTTCTGTCTGTTCCCTTCTAAATGCTGCAGAGAATTTATCTTTAGGTACATGTAAGAAATTGAATGGTAAGCCTGGGATATCGGCTCGTCATGAACACACGCCAGGAAAGCTCACTTCTATTATCTGTTTCTTGTTCTTGCAACTTTATCCTAACAAAAATCTTCTAAAAACAGATGCCAGACCCATAGGGGAGCAAGTATGTGGTGTAATGAGGTCAGAATTTAGGAATTCAGATTCCAGCCTTGACTTCCCAGAACAAATTCTATCATCTCTAGTAAATGTTTAAAGTTTTCTGAGCTCAGCCTCCGTTTTAGGAAAACAGAGACTGAGACGTATGTGTGTCCTTTCCCAGGAAAGTGAAAGTATGACTGTACTTCGAAAAATGGAAAACGGTAGAAAATAAGAGGTATTATTCTTGTTGCATACTGTCTGTTGTGGTATATATTTTTCTTTATAAAAGTAAGTACTAAGTAAGGGAATACCACCAAAAGGTTTTGCATAGATTTAATGCAGGTCTAGTATTTATTGCATACATACTATATGCAATACGGCATTTATTTCCTGGCTACTAAGAACTAGACACCTTCAGTAGAACATAGTTTAAGCCTTAAAGTGCCAGTACTTGAGAATTATTAGTATCCTCACTTGAATGACTAAAAACTACCAAGAGTATCCATCCTGTATGTTTTGTCTTGTTTACTGGAAACAGTTCTAGACAGAGAATCACTATTATTCCTTATGTTAGATGGAGCTCCAGAGGCTTGGGGGGGCTACTTGTCCTAAGTCGAGCAGAAGCTACCAACAGGTGTAGGTAGATCCCAACGAGGGGAGGCAGGTGTGTGAACGCCATTGAACCTTTGAGGAAACTGAAGTTCCGAAAGGTAAAAGAAGTTACCCTACATTTTGCAGGCAGAAAGTGATGGAACCGTCTTAGACCCAGGTCTGTTGATGGCAAAGCTCCATTTGGTTTCGTACTATGGAAGTGGGTAGAACGATGTCTGTCAGATAAGCAAACCGCGCTTTCTCTTTTGATTTAATAAGCACTTGTAAAATGCTTATTAAAAGCAAACTTCTTTATCTTCTTTCTCCTTTCTCAGCTAGGAAAACTTTCTCTGTTCTTCTATCTGATTTAATTCTTCTCCAAAAGTCAAACCTGTGTTATTTGGTTTCCAAAGAGGGGAACAGAGAGAGAGAGAGGAAAAAGTGTGTAGAATTATTTCTTTAAAAAGCAAAAGAAAACAAAACAATTAAAAAAAAACAGCTCTCCTTATATTGTAAGTGTTCCAGGATTATCTTCCTTAACAATCTTTGATGCATTCGATTTAGGGGGACAGCTACAGTAGAAGGATGAATTGACAAAAACTCTTTAGTAAAGTTCAAGAAAAACTTTGTACCCCTGCAAATAATCGAGTTTTTAGCCATTCCGCTTTGTTCACGGTGTCCTAGGGTACAGACTATTCTTTAGTGAACCTTCTCCCTAGGAATCCTTCCTTCTACTTTCTTTAGGTTCACTGTGGGCACTTTTAAGTCTTATTTCTGTTCAATGAAAGTTTTTAGTTTTTATTTCTTTCTTTCTTTTCTTCCAGTTAACACCATTGGAAACCAGATGAAGGCAGTTTCTCACTTTGGACTGATAGTTGATCAAGATAAACCGACAAACACAAAGGTTACAAAGATGAGATTGTACAAGTTTTACTAAGGTTGGGTAACCAGAAACCCAATAACAGGGATTAAGGAAAAAAAAATCAGCACAGATAATCTTCCACCCCAAAAGGCTCAATGGTAGCCTAACTATTTCCTTTGCTCTACATAAAAGAACCTTGTTCCGCTTTAGGAGCCCTTCATTGTCATGAAATCAGTCATTTGAATCAAAGTCCTTAAGGACATTTTCCACACTGAGAATACTGCTTTGAAAGGTGTCTAATTATCTTGTAGTCCTGGTTGCTACCCAGCAAGCTCTAGGACTTTACAAGTTACTTTTCATCTTTCAACTACATAAAAAAACTGTGATTGTAAACACTGTAGTATTAGAAATATATCACTTCTTTGCCCACAAATGTTCCTACTTAATAACTCAGTATTATTAAAGGAAAATGAAAAACGTTTATGACTAGACAAATGGGCTTTTGGAATCACCGAAACACAGATTGAATCCCAAACTGGCCACTTTCTAGCTTTGTGACCTAAGAGAGTCACTGACTCTCTCTTGGGTATTAACTTTCCTCCTCTGTAATACAAAGTACACGAACCATACGTGAATCCATCATAGACATGGATTTTATCACTGTTTTTTCTTTAAATAGTGACTATAACATACACAAATGGCTTAGCAAGAATGAACAAACAAGACAGCAGTTTTGAGTACTGTTGCACAATACTGTCGTTGCACAATAAATATTAAATAATGTATGTTAAGTGTTTGGGGCTTGGTAAGTGCTCCATAGACAGGTACCAGCTGACCTCAAGTCCATTTAGTATGCACAACTCTTAGGTTCTTTATGCCTTATGGTGATATGACTACCAGATATGTGAAAGCAAATCACAGACAAGTTCTGCCACACATATAGACGTGACTAACAGTACACTGTCGTAAAGACAAAATCAGTTCTTCTAAAATACTTTCTATAGAACCTAGGTCCATGCTCTTGGTACACTGCTTCAATGCTTCCATTCACTTGCTGCATGTAATATTAGCTCAGGGATAACGCACTATGAGGCTTCTTCACATGTCCATAGCCAGAACCAGTCTCTTCAAGGCACACTCCTTAACATAATTTCTACTGCTAAATTGTGAGGCCTCTTTGAATGCTTATCATTTTCTCATGTTTGTGTCTCTAAAATGGTTTTAACCCATCTGTAGATCCTGAAGAGCTTTCTTTGTAAAGAGAGTTCTCTTCTTAGAATAATATGATGGTTAAAAAGCCACTGTACTCATTATCAAAAAAGATTTTCCTTATAAAATCATTTATGAATAAGACCCAAAATTTTTATTTCTATCTTTCCAGCATTCATGAGCATATAAACACAAGTCTTTGTACCCTAACTTAGACATTTTAGTAAGAAAGCTTTGCAGGCTGCCTCTGAACTGAAAATTCTTGAATAAAATGCTTATAAACTCTGAAACATAGCCTCACTCAGACACACTATACAATATCACAGTGCATATTTTAAGGGCAATAAAAGCTATCATAGTAGTCTTTATAATTAAGAACTAAACTATGTCTCTTAAAAGGTAATGATTACAACAATGTCATAACCTTCCCGTCATTTGCTCTCTTACTTGAGATTCACCATGGGATTCTCTAAAATACAGAATGACAGCCGGGCGTGGTGGCTCACGCCTGTAATCCCAGCACTCAGGAGGCAGAGACAGGAGGATTGCTGAGTTCGAGGCTTGCCTGGACTACATAGTGAGCTCAGAGCCAGCCTGAACTAAAAGCGAGACCCTGTCTCAAAAAAAAAAAAAAAAATACAGAATGACAGCCTTGGATGGTAGCAGAAGAAAGAAAAGGAATGTGTATGAGAGAAGGTAATGATTCTATGTGGCTAATGATGACAGAACCTGGCCCACTCTTTATCTCTAAATTCCAAAGGCTACCTCTTTCCTCAAGGCTGCTGAACAATAGGTTGAAAACTGGTCAAGATCCTCATAACCTCTATAGATGGGATCATTGGGAACAGTGAGTTTCTAGCTGACAGAAAACACAGACATTTAGGTACATTGTTAACAAATGTCTTTTATATAAACCTGATAAGTGATCTGATGACGTTAAAGAGAACCATGAAAAATCTGTTACATGTCTGAGGAAGTTACATCTCCAGTGGAAAAAAAAAAAAAAACTATCTATAATGACTTTTTCAGACTGAGGAACCCCCATCATGAAAACTATCTGTTGCACCCATTGGCTTCATGTCAGATCTATTCCTTGTGCCTACCTCACACTGACTCCCTAAGAAAAGGAAAGAAAGAAAATCCCAAATATGTTGGAGTCTCTCCATTTCAGATTTGTAATTATAATTATATATAATTTTCATAGAATAATCAATGGAGTTCCATTACATCTTGTAGTGAAACTTTTCAAAATATTAAGTTGTCCATACCTTTATACTCTGTTAACTTGGCATTTCAGGAGTTGTAGAGAACCACTCTGCCAATTAGGAAATAAGCCATGTCCCAGAGACTCTCTTTATAGGATACATTTCAAAAGTGGAATATAATAAAAAAAACATTGCCACAGTTGGAACCACAGATCTTTTTTAAAACCAAATAACTGAAAAGGATAACATCATTGCCAAACACACTAACTTGTTTAATACACATAATATTTATGAAACATATATGAAAGCTATAACATAATTAGGTAAAAATGTTCAGTTATATACTCCTAAATGTTATAAAGGACAGAGGCAAGATAAAATGTATAAAAGCTGTAGCATTACAAGATATCTGAGAATTTAACATACATGTACTTCAGGCTATATTTGAGAATAAAGAAAAATGTATCACCAAAGTATACATATCCTTCAAAAAATCAATTTCATCTTCTTTCTTTCTCTCTCTCTTTTTTTTTCTTGAGACAGGATCTTGCTTTGTAGTTCAGGCTGGCCCTGAGCTCACTATGTAGCCTAGGCAAGCCTCGAATTCAGCAATCCTCCTGCCTCTGCCTCCTGAGTGCTGGGGTTACAGGTGTGAGCCACCATGTCCAGCCCATCTATTTTTCTTGTTCTCTGAATAATATTAAATCATCGTCTCATTAAAAATAAAACACTCTGGGCCAGAGGGTTAGCTCAATGGTTCTGGCGCCTGCCTCACAAGCACAAAGTCCTGAGTTCGATCCCAGGTAACCACATACAATGCTGGGCGTGGAGACTCACGCTCACCAGCCATCAACCAGCAATCAGCACCACATACCACAGTGCGGGGTGTGGTGGCTCACGCCTGTAATCCCAGCACTTAGGAGGCAGAAACAGGAGGATTGCTGAGTTCGAGGCTTGCCTGGGCTACATAGTGAGCTCACAGCTAGCCTGAACTACAAAGCAAGACCCTGTCTAAAAAAAAAAAAAAAAAAAAGAAACACTCTGGCTGGGAATATAGGTCAGTGGTGCTGTGCTGGCCTGGCAAACACAAGGTCCTGAGTTAGACTTCTGGCACCCCTCCCCCCAAAAAAAGAAGAAAAAAGAAAAGAAGAAAGAATAAACCACTCTTAACCACAGGTGGTAATACATGTCTGTAGCCCCAGCGGTTGGAAGGCTGAAGCCCCAGAAGTACTAGGCCAGCCTGGGCAATGCAGGGAAATACTGATTCAAAAACAAAACAAAAGAAAAATCTTTACCTTTCTCAAAACTGGATGATTGACTCTTTATTGTGATACGTTGAAGTACTACTTACACTAATGGGACTCTTTCACAGTCAAATCTGCAGATATGGATTCTTTTCCTTCTACTATCAATTACATTACTGGGGGGAATATCAACTTCAATTTTGTAAATTAGTTGTGTAACTACATTTTACTAAAAGTTTCTTTCAGTTTTAAAACTTGTGCTCATGAAATAAGTCACCATTTCTAAAATCTCTAAGAAATAGAAAAAGACAAATAAATAAATATATATGTGTGTGTGATAAAATGAACAGATTCTCTTTATTTGAGAATAAATTTTAAGTAAAACGTCTTTTTAAATTTTTATAGTTAAAAAATAACAGGAAAACATAGCTAATTTTTATCAAGCTCTGTGTGCATATTCTCTCCAGAATGTTCCCATCAAGTTTCTACAATTCATTAACTCTTGTAATTCACATTTCAAGTACATCTTTCTCTATTTCAATGAATAGAAACTCCTCGAAAATTAATTTTTCCATTAACCTTAAACCTAATTAAGGGGTAAGGAATGAGCAGCTACCCTGCCTCAAAGAGGAAGTGATATTTGAACCAGGCTTTCAGTAATGAAAAGGGGATTTCAGGCAGAAAACAGACAGAAAGCTACCCACGCTAAAGGAACACTGTGAGCACAGAACAAAGGTATCAAAGAGAAAAAACTCAGGGGGTGCTTGATACAGCTAGTTGTAAGGAAGTGAAGTACAAGTGATGAGTCTCAGAACCTATAAATATTGTGACCAAATGGTAAAAAAGCCTTTGATTTCATTCTCTGAATACCAGGAGTGAAAAGCACATTTATAGGCAGTCAAGTGACGTGACCAGAAACTTTACATGTGTGATTGTCATTTTGACAGCAATGTTATATGGAGGAGAATGAGAAGAATCCTAGGGCTGGAATACCCAACTAAGTAGCTTAGTGAGATTCATGAAATTCTGAAGTAAGACAGTGATAACAACTACAGAAATTATTAAACATTATGTAATGTGAAAATAATATGTTTTAAGAGATATCAGTTATTAACCAGTTACTGACAATGTGCTTTGGAGGAAAATGATACTATTTAGAGGAAATAACAATTTTAATAAAAATTATTAATGCTACCTGGAGACATTAAAATATTTATCAAGCAAGCAGAACACATAATAAATAGTAAGAGTTATTTCTACAAAGTTGAATTAGTTTTGAAATGTCTCAGGAAATTCTATCTCTAAGATTCACTGATTTTATTTCATCCTTGTCTTGAATTCTTACTAGAATGGAGATTCCTGATAATCTCATTTTTTCATTATCTCATTACTTTGATATACAAGGACTATAGTAATTTATTCATATTATAATTTTTCTGTGGAACACTAATTATTTTGTACTTTTTGGTTGACCAAATACTATTTGACATGATTATATTTACTGATAACATTAAATAGACATTTTGAGTTCATAGCATAAATATTGTGAAAATTTTATAAAGGAATGAAGAATAAAAGTATTTGGTTGAAGGGCCAGAGATTTAGCTCAAATGGTACCACACTTACCTTGGAAGCAGAATGGCCCAAATTCAATCCCTGGTACTCAAAAAAAAAAAAAAAATATATATATATATATATATAAATATATATTATATATGTATGTATGTATTATATATATAGTATGTATATATATTATGTATATGTATGTATGTATGTATATATTTGGTTGACATACAGATTTTATCTTCTTTTCAAGAACGTGATAACTTGTTGCGGTTTTTAAATTAGTCTAATGATTTAATTTTTAGTCATTGTACAGCTAGCAAAAAGGGATTATTTTTATCAATTTAAATATTTGCTATCTTTGTCATGATCAAGAGTCTGCACTCCATACTTTCAAAAACGACAGAGAAGTTGCTAATGCTTTGCAAATATTAGAATACCCAAGTATTAGACAAACTAACATCTTTCAACACCTTAAGGCTGGTAAAACTGAACACCTTCCAATATGTGAAGTATACTTCATACCCCTTGTAGATTATCTGTTCCATAGGAAAGGGGAAGAATTCTTCATTATCTATAGAACAAAAGTTCCACAATGGATTCTGATTGGTGGATCATAAGTAATGTGACCATTCCTCAACCAATCAGAGGATTGGATACATCTGGGTCCGTATACCCCTTCTAGGTAGGGAAGGTGAGAGGAGGTGGGAGAAAAAAGCCTCTTGAAAGAAGAGAGTGTCAATTCTCTAAGTGAAAATATGGTATTTGTAATGGAAGAAGAGTGAGAAGAAATTTTAAATATAGTCCACAAAACTGAGGTAAATCATGCTTTTTCTATTAGCATCTAAAGGATCTTGAGAAAATCACTTTACCTGGATGATCTTCAGTATTTTTGCTTGTCAAGTAAAAAAATATTATCTCCCTTACAAGGCTGTTGTGAGAAAATAGTATTAAAAGCCCAATTCCTAGTATTAGCCCAATTCCTGGCTTATATTAGTAACACCATCTGACAAATATTTCAGAAATGGACTATGTTCTATTCCCTGTACTAGACCTTGAAGATAAAATAATTAAGGACAGTCATAGTCAGTGGTTTTAAATCAGTTATCAGACAATTGTGAAACTGCAGCTCTTGGGCCGGAGATTTAGTTCAGTGGCTCTGGCGCCTGCCTTGCAAACCAAGGTCCTGAGTTCGATCTCTGGTAGCCATATACAATGCTGGGCGTGGTGACTGACACCCACCAGCAATCAATACCACATACCACAGAGCCGGGCGTGGTGGCTCACGCCTGTAATCCCAGCACTCAGGAGGCAGAGACAGGAGGATTGCTGAGTTCAAGGTTTGCCTGGGCTACATAGTGAGCTCAGGACCAGCCTGAACTAAAAAGCAAGACCCTGTCTCAAAAACAAACAAACAAACAAACAAAAAACCCTGCAGCTCTTTTGGATAGAGGAGAGAATTTATGACTGTGTTTATAATAAGAGAAGAGAAGAGCTGATCGAATCAAAACAATGCGAGGAGGGGAATATAGAAATGCTGAGTTGAGATTTGAACGATGAACATTTACGGAGTGAAGTATCGCGAGGGGAGGCAGCAGTAAGGTGACCCACAACCTGAGAATGATGAGGAACAGAAGGTAGGCGCTTTCCTGCTGACAAGGGATGCTGGAGCTGGGTTGGCCTGGAGTCCCTCAGGGCTTCGATAAGGTTCCCCCTTTACTGAGTAATGGCAAAATACCAACACTTGTAAGCAGAGGTAGTTTCATCATCAGAAAGTGATTCTTATCCTTTCCTCTCCTCTCTCCCAGTCACCCAGAGCAGACAATACATGGTGTCCCACTGATCTAGCTTGCTCAGACATGATCAGTTTTTAGGACATCAAAATGGTGGAATAGCAGCAAAACACAACGTGTCAGGAAACCGGGACTGAGATATCTGGAGAACAATTCCACAAATTGAGGAAAAGAAAGCAAATCTCCAAGAATGAGGCAGGAACTGATAGAAATAGCAGATCGCATCGACAAGCTAGAGAAATGTCAACACTCAGAAATCAGTAGCTTTCTTATACACAAACCACAGACTCCCTGAGAGAAATTGGGGCAACAATTCCCTTCAGGACAGCATCCGGAATATAAAGTATCTAAGAATCAATCTAACAAGGGAGGTGAAAGACCACTGCTCTGAAAACTACAGCACTCTGGAGGAGGAGATGGAAGAGGATATCAGAAAATGGAAAGACACTCCTTGTTCTCATGTTAATTATTATTAATGGCAAACCCTGCAAATACAAAATAAAACCCAAATCATTGGTCTTGGAACTTGAACTTTGCATGTAATAGGCAAGGCAATAGATTCAAGTTAGGAGCTGCCAAATACTTACTCCATGGACATATCTGCGGAAGCACCCGTCCAGTGTGCACGCCAGAAGGTGCTAGAAAAAAATGACACTATACACAAATCTGTGCACCCTGAGGGGCACGAGCCTCATAAAGCAGGATTCCTGAGGTTTCATGTCTTCTGTTGCCTGATCAGAAACCCAAATATACCTTTCATGGTTGTTTTTTGTTTTTCAAGATACTTTTCTTGAATATGTGCACTACTGGATAAAATTTGAAACAATTATTATTATTATTGTTTTTTTAAAAACCAACTTCTTAAAGGAGCTGATCCTTCATGCCCCGTGTGAGACTCTGAGTGGCTCAGACTTGTCCCTGTCAAGCCATCTCCTCACTGGTGCCTTCTCAGTAGTTTGCCAAGGTTCTCTTTGCCTTTTAAAGAGAAAAAGGATGAAGATAACAGGAAAAGCAAGACTTAAGGCCCCAAGGACTTTCAGAGACATCTGTGGCCTCGCAGAGAGGGCCAGGTGCAGGCCAGGCTGGGTGGCCTTGTGTGTGATCCCAGGTTCCCCACATGCTGGCGGCTCCTCTTCTTGGACTCTGCAAACTGAGAAGTAACTGTTGATAAACAGAGAGAGGCCTCTTTGGATGTCTTCCATCTTCTTTCTTTCCAAGTCCTAGGGCCAAAGAGCCCCATTCTTCAGCTTCTTGGGCTCCGTCTCTGGACTGGGAAGGTCCAATCGTGAGGCATTGCCTCCTCACTTGGCCTCCCACCTCCCATGTTCTTATAGATCCAGTATGGAGCCACCACCGAGATGGTCCATTACTCTCCATGGGCTCGGCCAGGGAGGACAATGTCTTTACATCACGAATTACAAACTCATGCTCCAGCGACTCCTTTGCTGTGGGGCTAAAGCTGGCTCTTTTTTAAGCAGGCAGGCTCCACGAGCTCCTTGAGGGCCTTGCCTAGGTTCCTCCCTGCACTGGGGACTGCTCTTCATGATGAGGAACAGGAGAACCTTTGTGGGACACAGCCCAAATGAATGGGGTGGCGCCACCCCTGACTTTCTATAGCCAGGATGTCTTCACGCTGTAGATGGACCTTTGGATGACCTGGGCACCACCCAGAACAGGGTGCCTACAAAGGTGTTTCTCTTTATCTGGGTGTTTGTCAACTGGCTGATCACTAAAAGCCAGCCAGTCCTACCTCTCCATGTTCAGCAGAATCTCTGGATCCCCTTCTCTGCTTGCAGATAATCAAGTCCCTTCAACATTTCTCTTAATATGGTAGCAACCCGGCTTTCATCTAAAGGTCCAGGTTCTTATAGATCCAGTAAGGAGCCACCACCAAGATGGTAAATTACTATCCACAATTTCATATGCTTCAGATGGGATCCATAATATTTGGTTACATATGGGCTGTCACACTAAACCCTGTGATTTCTTGTTGAATGTCCTTTGTCTTCCTCCAGATCAATGATTTTGATGGCAGCCACTTTCTGAGTCCAATTGTCAATGCCTTTGAGTTCCAATCCCTACTTTTGTAAGAAGTTCCTCTGGGTCTGCTTTCAGGTTCTGCATGAAAGGCAGGGTGTACTGCAGAGCACACCATGGCACTGGGTGGCACTTCCTGATGCACAGCAACCAGACCATGGTGCTTAAGAGTGAGATACTCTGTGGGCCTGAGCTGTATCCCCATGTGGGCTTCTGGGAATGGGGGAGGGCTATGCCCCAAGAGAGGAGCCACAGGAGCCATAGTGAACCAAACTTTTTGAATAAAAGCACTTAATATTTATTTGCAGATTCTTTCAACACACAACAAAATGTACATTTATCTCAGCAGCACATGGAACTTTCTTCAAAATAAACCACATACTAGCTCATAATGCATGCTTAACTCAGTGCAAAAGAATCAAAATTATCCCATGGATATTATCAGGTCATAGCATAAGGAAACTAGAAATCAATGCAAAATAAACCACAGAAATTATGCAAACATACATAAATTAAACAATACACTAAAGAAATCAAAGAACAAGTTAGTCCCTGGAATTACAGGACAATGTCAACCCAAAATATCAGAAACTACGGAATAAAATAAAAACAGTTCTAAAAAGGAATTTTATAGCTGGGAATACCCATATCACTAAAAACAGAATCACACAAATGGTGTACCTCAGAGTCCTAGAAAAACAAGAGGACTCAAAATCCAAAACTACTACAAGGAAGAAAATCATCAAGATTGGAACAGAAAGTAATGAAATTGATAGTTAATTTTTTAAAAAATCAGTCACCTGAAGAGCTATTCTTTGAAAGTGTAAACAAAATAGACAAAATCATGGCCAATTTTACCTCCCAAAATTGAAAGAAAAGACCCAATTAATGAATTAGAAATAAAAAAGAGGAAATTACAACGGGCATTGCCAAAGTCTAGAATCTTAGTCTCTACTTTGAAAACCTGTACTCCAAAAAATAGAACCATCCAGAAGAAAGGTATGCATTCCTATATACATGTATATGTCCAAGATGGAACCAAGAGGATATGAAATACTGAATAAGCAAATAAAAAATGAAATCAAAGCAGTAATAATTTAAAAAGCCCTACCAAAGAAGAAAATCCCAGGACCCAGTGGATTCACCACTTAATTCCACAAGACCTTCAGGAAATAACGAATGTTTATATTCCTCTAATTCTTCGTTGAAATTAAAAGAGAAGGAGTACTCCCAGAATCATTCCTGGAAGCTAACATTACCGTGCTTCCCAAATCAGACAAGGGTAAAATTTAAAAAAAGAAAACTATAAGGCAATCTCTCTGAGGAACATATATGCAAATCTTCAACAAGACTGGCAATTATAAGGCAACAAATTATCAAAAATGCCATAAATCTCAATCAAATAGGACTCACCCCAAGGATGTAAGAATGATTTAATATACACAAATCAATGAATATAATAGACCACAGAAACAGAAGCAAGACAAAAATTATACACTCATCCAAATGGATGCAGAAAAAGCCTCTGAAAAAATTCAACATCCCTAAATTGTAAAAAAGGCTGAAAGGCATAGAAATACCTTATTTCACTCTAATAAAAGCCATTTATGACAAATTTACTGCCAACATCATATTAAAGAGAGAAAAGGTGAAAGATTGTCCCTAAAAATTAAAAATGAGACAGGGATATTTACTATTGCCACTAACTACTCAATATACTACTTGAAGTATTAGCCAGACAAATTAGGCAGGAAAAAAGAATAAAAGGGATATGGATAGAAAAAGGAGAGGTCATTATCTTACTTTCAGATGATGTGATCCTTTGCATACATGATCCAAAACATTCCACCAGAAGACTGCTAGAATTAATGACCAAATCCAGCAATGTAGCAGGATACAGAAATTTAATAGCATCCCTCTGCACCAAGAATGAATTCACTGAAATGGAGTTTTGAAAACAGTACTGTTCACAATGTGGTAAGGAAAAATTAAATACTGAGGAATTAACAAAGGCAGTGAAAGACTTCTACAACAAAAACTACAGTAGTCTGGAAAAGCAGATCAAAAAGGGATAGGAAATCCCTTGTTCCTGAAGAGACACAGTAATATTGTCGAAATCAGCATATTTCCAAAATGAATATACATATTTGACACAATCCCAAGGAAATACCGAGAGCATTTATCACAAAAATAAAGAAAACACTCCTAAAATTCTCAGGAAACTAGAAGAGTTTAAGTATTCCTGGGAAACAAGATCAAAGCAGGAGACATCACAAACCCTGATTTCAAGTAATATTATAAATCTTCAGTGATAAAAACAATTTGATCCTGGCACAAAAAGACTTATGGACTAGATGATCAGAAAAGATGATGCAGAGACAGCAGCAAGCACAGTCAGCTGTCTGAGGTTTACCAAATGTGGCAAAAAAAAAAAAAATGTGCTCCAGGAATGACACCCTCTTTAGCCAATAGTTCTGGGGACTCTGGCAAAAGATCTCTCTGTCCACATTGCTGAAGATTAATCTCCTGTTAGATAAAATAGGGAAAACTGTTGAAGACCCAGGAATTTGAACAGAACTCCACATGTACAAGAAATAATATCAAGTGTCAACAAATCAGATTATATCAAATTAACAATGAGAACAAGGGAGTAAAGAAAACAAGGAAGAGAGTGAAGAAACAGTTTAGAGAACGGAAATAAAAATGTGTCATGTACTCCTTAAAACAGAAGACTGGTACAGACTAAAGAGCTCACAGAATTAGACCCCCTGCAAAACAGACCCTATCAAAAAATGAATAGATATTTCTCAGAAGAAGTACATGTTACCAATAAATACGTGAAAAGATATTCACATTTTTTGGCTGTTATGGAAATGCAAACTAATACACCACCAAGATTTAGACTTTAATTACTGCTGAAAGAATATTGAATATTTAACATCAAGACATCATAATAACTAATGCTAGAGAGGCTATGAGGGTAAAAGACCCCTTCTACTTGGCTGGTAAGAATATAATCTATTACAATCACTATGCAAATAAGTATGGAAATTCCTCACATACTAAAAGTTGAAATTCCATTTGATCCAGCTATTTCCCTTCTAGGTATTTTCCTGAAAGTGTTAAAAACATTGTGTTACATGCATACCCATGTTTATATTAGAATAACTCATGATAAATCAATTTTATATATCTATCAATAAATGAATGGATTAAAAATATAGTATTCATACACCATGGAGTACTACTGTCATTAAGAAGGATACATTTGCATCATTTCAGTAATATAGACAAATTCTGAGGCCATAATATTAAGTGATATAAGTCAGACACAGTATCAAAACAGACTTACTTATTTACTAAATTAAACCTGCTTGTTAACAAAAAAAAATAGAAAGGAAGGAAAGAAGGAAGAAAGGATAGAAAGAACAAAGAAAGGATGGATGGAAAGAAGGGGGACAGAGATTTAGCTCAGTGGTTTCAGCACCTGCCTGGCAAATGCAAGGTCCCTGGTTCGATTCCTGGTAACAACATACAACAATACTGGGCATTGTGGCTCATGCCCACCAGCAATCAGTACCACATACCACACATGTCGGGCTTGGTGGCTTATGCCTGTAATACCAGCACTTGGGAGGCAGAGGCAGGAGGATTGCTGAGTTCCAGGTTTTCCTGGGCTACATAGGGAGCTGAGGGCCAGCCTGAACTACAAAGCGAAACCCTGCCTCAAAAATAAATAAATAAATAAATAAATAAAAAGGAAGGATAGAAGGAAAAAGAATTCCCAAACTAGATTAATCAGAAAACAAAAGCATAAAGACAAACTCCCACAGAAAGTAAAAACTAGATAATTATGGGAGAGCTTCCTACTGAATGTGTTACATTTGGAATACCTCGAACTAGCTACCACTTCCAGAAAAAGCATTTGCAGGACTTCTGACCACTCTGCCTCCTATTAACTTTTTAGCCACTTCCTGGTTCTTTTCTGCTAAGAGATGGAATGCTACTGTCTTCTCTCAAAAGCCAGCTTTAAAGTATAATCTTTCTGACCCAGTTTTGACCTCTTGATGAGTTTGTCTACAATCTCTAGTTTCATTGTATATTTCTTTGACTTAATTTCAAATAACCTAATTATATAACCAAGCAGTCATGCAACAGTATGAAGGAAAAAAAAAAGAGAGAGAGAGAGAACAAAGTTACTGTGGTTTGCCTGGGCACCCCAGAACTCACGGTGGGAAACTTGGTCCTCAACAAAGCAACTTTGAGAGATGGGGCTTTAAGGGGCTGTTAAGGTCATAAGAGCTCTGTGCTCATGAATAGAATAATCCATTTTTTAACTTAACAGCCTGGTTTGCTGTTTAACCACTACCACCCACACCTTCTGATACAGGCAGAAGACCTACCAAGTGCCAAGCAGATGGCAAAGCCACGCCCTTAAAATTTTCAACATCCAGAACAATGAGCTTACTAAATAAACTTCTATTCTACTTTTTGTTTGTTTGTTGTACTAGGGATTGAACTGAGGACCTTGAGGTTGCGAGGGAGGTTCTGGAACCACTGAGCTAAGTCACTGACTACATTTCTATGCTGTATAAATCATCCTATGTCTGAGATAGCAGCAGAATGGGTGAAAAAGGCAATGATGATATTAACGTAGCCCACAAAGTATTGGGGCTGGGAGCAGGAGACAGAGATGACTGCAAGCAAAAGGAAGCAAAGGAGACCAACAGGCTTGTACAGCACGCATGTGGCCTGTGAATGAAAAGAACTGGATGTGAAACTTTAAACCTAGCCCAACTCATTAGACCTGTACTTCCCGTGAGTCTCAGTTTGAACGGACTGTGTTTCCCAGGCTTCAGCAATTCTCATATCATCTTAACGTTGTTATACTCATCTTTCTTTGGGGAAATTTATTATTCACTTAATGTTCCGCATTAAATTGAATTTAAATCGACACTGAGCCCTTTTTTCTGGAGGAACAGCATATGTAGGTCGGAGGCCATCCGGCTTCAGTTAGGCTTCACAGGAATGAATCTGGAGCACAGGGACTGTAGTTAGTAATAATGTACCAGACACTTGAAAATTCTAAGGAAGTAGATTTTACATGTTCCCTATGCTTTACAACCGTTACGTATGAGATGATGTACTGTTTTGTCTTAATTTTACAAAGATACACATATCAAGGCATCATGCTGTATGTGGTAAAAATATAGTTTTTATGTGTTGAATGCACCTTAACAAAGCTCATTTAATTTGTCAAATACACCAGGTACAATTAGCCATACATCATGTTGCATGTGACAAAAATGTGCAATGTTTATCTGTCAAATATACCTCAATAAATAAAGCTGGGAGAAGTTAAAAATCCTAACTCCAAGAAAGTCTTAAGAAAAGAAGAACATTCTCCATGCCTCAGGCATCGAACTTATGGAACTGTGTGGAATTTGGCATTTTGTATACTAATATACATTTTTGACAATTGAAGCAACGATCCCCTTAGAATCCTGTTGTGTATTTATCTATCTAA
Source organism: Thryonomys swinderianus (assembly GCA_004025085.1). Classification (NCBI taxonomy): domain Eukaryota; kingdom Metazoa; phylum Chordata; class Mammalia; order Rodentia; family Thryonomyidae; genus Thryonomys; species Thryonomys swinderianus. Next base: position 19,771 of record PVIC010018938.1, read on the forward strand.
ATATATTTTAAACTATCCATTTTAATATATATTTACTTGATAAACAAGTTTATCTGTTTCACCGGAAGTTATGGGGGGGCGTTTGTGGTGACTGAACGTCTCTGTGGTAAAGCTCTGTGGGAGGGAAGGACTTAGACACCTGCTGTAGGGGAACCAGCCTTCCCCCAAATCGTCCCCTTCCCACTAGATCCTCAGAGTAAATCTCAGGAACATAGATCTTTATTGTAGCTGCAAAGCAAGATGATAACTAAACCCCGGTTGTGAGAAGGTTAAGATGACTGAAGAGGACTCAATCCATTAGGTGAGTTTTCCAGTTTGCTTAGGTTTCCTGCTGTTTTCAGCCTTCGGCCCATCCCTATCAAAAACAGTTCGCAGCTCCTCTTCCGCTGAGAGTGAAAGCAGTTATTTAATGCTTTCAGGTTTTCTTTTGGTCCTTTCCCCCAAATATTTATTTTTACAGCTATGGAGGAGGAGCTAATCTTCCAGCTGGGAGCTCCCACGGGCTCAGCACGCTGGGTCCCTACTTCGGCTTCTGTTCTGAGCTCGTTCCTGTGCAGTCCGCGCTGCGGGGAACACACTCCCCCCCCCCCCCCCCCGCCCCAGGGCCCTGCGGCCTCCCTCCGGGAACCTGCCAGCGCGTTAGGATGCGCAGCAATTCCACCGCAGGGGCCAGTGCTGGCTGTGCTGGAATGAAAGTTGCTAAACAATTGACCTTAAAATGGGCGATGATCCCGGATTATCCAGGTAGGCCCACTGTAACCAGGAAAGCCGGAGAAGGGGACAGGGCAGCAGAAGCGAGGGTTGGGCGGGGTTTGCTGTGAGGTCTCAGCTCCACACTCCTGGTTTTGAAATGGAAGACAGCTCCAGTCCGGGAAGGCAGGGGCCTCTGGAAGCCGGGAAGAAAGGACGGGAAATGAGTTGTCCCAGGGAGCAAGGAACATAGTCCCGCCAACAATTTGATTTTAGCTCAATGGGAGACATTTTGGACTTTAGACCTCCAATAAATTTGTGTCGGTTTAAGCCATTTAATTGTTAATTTTTTAACAGTAGCAATAGGAAACTAAAAAAATGAGGTTCAAAATTTACCCAGTGTTTTTCTTTTCTGATTGAAGTTTAGCATATTGACTTTTAAAACAAAGGCAACTTACTGAATGTGAAATTAGGATCTTACTTCTATGAAAATAACTGACTCCAAAATTTATGTATCGTGTTTGCTCCAGAAGATTACCGATGTTCATGTCAGTATTATTTTCGTTATAAAATTAATAAAAGGTCTTAGTGTTATTCAGTTATTGAAGTTTCCAAAAGTCAGTATGATATTTGAAGTATTTTTAAGATAGTACAATCATGGCCGTAGATTTAAATTAGGGCTGTGACACTTATTAGGTGTAAAGTTAACCTTTACAGTTGCGTTTCATCACCTGTAAACATGGGAATGTAGACAACAGGATCGCTACGGTAGGTTTGTGGAAAATATTTGAGATGGTTTAGGTACAGTTCTTGGCATGGAGCCCGGTGCCTGATAAATAAGCGCGTGGTGCAGCGCTGTTGCCTGTCATTATTATGCTGCGTTATCTTCCCGATTTCCAAACTTCTCTAAAAAAGCAGCGCTTTCAAAATCCCCGCTGCCGGCACCCTGCACGTTTCTTGGCCTCGCCTTTTCTTCCTGTTTTCATTTCTAAAGACGGCAGAACACCATCCTGAAAATAGTGTCTCCCTTAGCAACACTTAACCTGAGTCAATAACCCCTTTAATATTATTAATTCACTAGAGTGACTGTGTTTTAGAAAAAGAGCGGATAAGACAGCTCTCTGGATCCTACCACTACCACCGTCCACCACCATCCCTCCCCCGGCGAGCCTCCGAACCGGCGCCCCCGCCCCCGCCCCCGCCGCGCCCGAGCGGAGATCGAGCCCCGGCTCCGGCGCGCCAGGGGTGTCGCCCGTCCTTGGGCGGCGCCAGGTGAGCCCGGCGGAGCCCGCGCGCGGCCGCCGCAGGTTGCTGAGCTTCGCCCCGGGCGCCCCGCACCGTCGCGGCCTCTCCGCGGCGCACATCGGACCCCGGGCGGGCTCCCTCGGCCGGATCGCCCCCTCCGGGTCTCCGGCCCGGCCCGGCCCGCCGCGGGCTCCGGAAGGGGGGAGGCGTGTCCGCGCGGCCGGGCGGGCGGGCGCCGTATAAAAGCGCTGGCGGCGCGGCGGCCCGGGCTTCCCTCGCCACCTCGCGCCGGGACCGGAGCGCCGCTCAGCACGGCCGCGGAGGGGCGCTGCGCTCGGGTTGCCCAATGCTCGGACTACCCGCCGCCGCTGCCCGCGCAGTATGCTGGAGCTGCCGAGCCGCTAGACGGAGTCGCCTCACCGCCGCCCGGGCCGGCCCGCCGCGCTGCCTTTCCTTATGAAGGAGACACAAGTGAGTGGCGCGCCGGACCGCGCCGGGACAGCGGGCTGCGCCCTCCGGCCGAGCCGGGCGGTGCGGGCGGGAGAGCGGGAGCAGCCGGCGCGCAGCCGGCCGAGCCCGGCGGGAGAGCGCGCGCGGGAGCCGGTGTCAGGCCGGCGCCGCCGCCGGGAAGTCCGCGCTGTCAGGGCCGGCGCGCCCGCTCCGCGGCGGGGTGGCCCGGGAGCCGCTCCCCTGGGCCCCGCGCGGTGACGAAGCGGCCCCCGCGCCCCCCGCGCGCGCGTGCCGTCCCCGGGGCCGCGGGGCGCGGGCGCAGCCTCGGAGCGGAGCCGGCCCGGGAGCTGCCCGGCCGCCGGGGAGGTGGCGCTGGGTGGGCCGCGCGCGGGGGCAGCTCCCGGGCGGGCACCTTCTTCTGTGCGGAAAAGTTGTTAAAATATTTAACAGTGTTAACGGGCGCCTCTGCTAACAGTCCCTGAGTCCTGCGCTGCCGACTGTTCTTTACGCGCGGAGGACGCGGCCAGGCGCTGCCCGGAGTTGCCGCCAGCCCCCAGCCCGCGCCCCGGCGGAGGTCGCGCCGCCCCGTGCTTCCCCGGCCGAGACCGCAGCTCCGGCCGCGCCGCTCCCCTCTCCCCGCACCTCCCTGCCAGAGCCGCGGCCGGCGCCGGGCCGGGCTGCCGCTCACGCCCAGGGGTTCCGCGGGAGCCGGCGGCTCTGAGATGCGTGCGCGGGCCGGACGGGGCGGAGGGGACGGAGGGTGTAGACCGGGAGAAGCCGCGCGCCCACAGCGCTTTAGCAAGTGACCCATTTAGCATCAGATTCGAAATGGATGCCTGGGCTCGGACGGCGAGAGGGAGGAGGACAGCCCGCCCCGCGGGGCGGGAAGGGGCCGGGCTCGGGGGCAGCGTGCGCCCGGCTGCAGAGCAGGTAGCGCCGGCCGCCCATCGCCGTCCCCGGGAAGAGAAGCCAGAGGAGAAGCCGCCGCTCTTCTCCTCTCTGGCGAGCCGGTCAGTGTGCAGTCGAGGGCACCACAGCAGGGATCACCACAGTGTGGTACAGACACGCACGGAGGAAGGCTCCCGCGACAAAGGAAAGTTTTATGTGTCGCTCGAGGTGTACACGCCTTCTGATCTGGGGGCAGTGTCCGAGGCGGGGTGGGGGGCCTGTTCCTCGCTGGAGTAGCATCTGTTTGCATGAATGGTGGTGGTGAGATGTGGGCGGAGAAGCCGCTCGCTGTACCTTTTAGCTCGGGACGAGAGCTCAGACCTTCCTATTTGAACAAGAGAACTGGAGACAGATCGGGTTAATGTCCAACACTCCAAAGCCGGGATGTGCTATCGAGTCACTTTGAGAGTCAGGAGGATGGATGATCCTTGCACCCTTGCTTTGCGAAAACAAATGTGAGCTCTGTAATCTCCTTTCTCGCTTTGATTAAATGGCTGTGTAAATAGGATTACACGGAATAATTCCATTGAAGACTAGAAAGAGGTCAGTCTAGCCTGAAACGCTGTGGCTGTGGCATTAGTGACTCAGTGCTGCCGACCAGAGAGACATTTGAGACAGCTAAGTATTCTAGAAATGTGACCTGTTCGGACCAAGTTAAAGTGCGGGCCCTTTGGGGGGACTTGCTGATGTTAGAGGGCCGCAGAGGGCAGGGCTCTTGTTGAATGAAGACATTCATTGCCTAGGATCTGATGACCTTCACGGTTTCCTTTAAGGGTACTTCTAGCAATTTCACATTCCTGTCACCGAAAAGGGAGACCCTGGAGATAGCACAAAATCAATAAAGAATCCATGGTCACGAAGGTTTACTGTCAAGTCTTCTCATTTAAAATTTGGAAAAAAATTTTCTATGCCACTCTGCATGGAGGGAGGACAGCATGAGGGAATTAGAAAGATTTTGATCTATGTTATCTTTGTCAGAGAGGAATATCTATTAATATTTAATACCTTAAATAGTTGCTTATGAACATGGTATTAAAACTAGAATTCCATTATAGGCCTACTGGTTCTGTGCCGTCATTACCCAGTACATGCAGACAGAATGGAACAAAAATATTTTTAGAAGAACTTTCACTTGACTGGAACAGCCCTCCAACCATCCCGGGGAAAAGAACCATCTTGGTCTTCTGTCATACTAAATAAGTGACAATCCCATCAAGAACCACTTGGGATTGATGAATGATTCTTTCATTTACTTAGCACACGTGATAGACTCCAGGATTTGAGAGACGGTCCCAAGGCAAAAGTCCTAAGGAGTCATTGTGACAAGAAACTTGGTCACAAGTCTGCAGGAATAAATGTAATTCATGTTTTTCAGATTTCTCTTTGTATTTTATCCATATGGGGAGATTTTACAGCTAAAGGATATAAGTGGCTCTGTCTTAGAAAGATCATCTCTTTGCCACTAATGCCATTTTAAAAAAATACTATGCTGGGGCACATTAGCAATTGGGATGCCATATTTTGCACCACCAATGAAAATGTACTCAGAAGTGCTGTCACTTTTACATGCTCAGCACCACATTCATCCATATTAGGTCGACATTTTCATTTGTGTACAGTTTGAGGCATTGTCAAAACAGCTGTCACTTTCAGAGATGTCGGACAGGAAAGAGTCATCTCACGAACAGTATAGAAAAGGCTGTTTCAGGCACACTGAGGGACTCAGAAAATAGTCAAGTCCCACTAAAATACTCCCCCAGAGAAAATTCCCCGTTTCTGTCTGTATGAGGTTTGTTATGTGGGTGACAGTGAAGGTTTTTAGGAAAAAAATTAGCATATTTATGAAAAGAGCATTTTAAAATTTTGTCCTTAGGATCACTCCATTTGGAATGTGTGCACTGAGTAATTCTCATTTATGTAGCTTTTAATTGTTACATTCTGCCAAGACTTTTAAAACCCAAGTGTTAAGTCGATTCCATCTAACATAAAACAGGGAAGATAACCATATGGAAATCTGAGAGTCAGTGCCAAACCAATTAAAATGGCTGAATTTTATTTATGTCTAATGATATAAGATTTGAAGATAGCAAATTGTGACTCACTGTTGTTCTTTAATGATAGATGACTGAACTCTTACCACCCCCTTATACAACATTAAACACCAAAGCGTGCCCAAATAATGAGCCTCGCAGTTTTAGAGGTCTGTGGCATGGGTGAGGAAGCCACTGTATTCACCCTCCTTCCACACCTGCAGGCGCCAAAAATGTGATTGATGGGAGAACGCTGGTGTCATCCCTCAAGACTTGGATTCCAATTCTTGTTTTACGTCTTGGGAATCAAACGACCTTAGGCCAGTGGTTAAACTTCTGAGGATTTCTGCTTTGTAATCTGTATGTTGATTATAAAATGGTTAAAAAGGTTATTCTCAGTTGGTGACTGCAACTAAAACAGGGTTTTATATCCGAGAGAGTGACTTACTGTAGTTATACTCTGAATTTGTTGTTCCTTGGGAAGAGAGAATTTTCTGTCCACTAGCTTCTGCAAGCCAGAGGAATACTTAGTATGGCAAGTACGTTATGTTGAATGAGCAAAAGATGCAATTTGGGTCCAGGGATTCAGTGCCTCCCATTATAGCTGGTGTCTGATTATTAATTAGCATGTGTCAAGCCAGGTGTGGGCAAAGTGAAGATTTTTCTTTCAACACACACACACACACACACACACACACATGCGATGAATGAAAAAAGTAGAATGCAAAATAGAGAGAGAAAATGGAAATCTTGCCTTCATCTTTAATTCAGTTCCCAATTTTACACTCTTATTTTCTCCGTTCTCTTTGTATGACTCTAGGGTGTCTTTTGTGCTAGAGTAAAGAGCCACGGTCAGCTTCCTACCCCGGGTGTTCTTGGGCCAGCCCTCAGGAAGGGATGGGTTCCCTCCTGCAGGATGTTTTGCTATCTTTACCAGGCAACATGCAGTGACATTTTTTTCTTCGTTATCCAAGTTTGGGACCTTTATTTTTTCTTTTCCCAGTTACCTTCATGTCCCCTTTTGTAGATTAGGGTGAAGGCATTTGGATATAAATCTCTGAGAAGTGATCTTTTATCTTTCTTTTCTAGGACAGGAATCATGAGCAGCTGCAGGGACTCTGCTTTCTTTTGGTCTCAGTCACCTGTGTAGTCAGAACAATTTATAAAGCAAATTGAGAGGACACCGAGATGCTTTTATAATACTCGCTGCTTTCAGGGTTGCTTTGTGTAGACTTTGTTTCATGGAAACCATTGTCTGAAGCCTTGCTGATTTAGAGATGCAGCAAGATGTTTTTGCCTTTTAACTTAATTATGGGCATACTAAAAACTGTTTACAGTGGCTGAGAGTTGGAGAGGATTGTTATTATCCTATCCCTACCTATTTCTGTCTGTCCAGAAAAAGAGGTGGGGGTGATTTTCTTAAATAATGAGGCCTCATGTTTCTTTTTTTAAAATCACAATGTGTGTCATCTAAAGGAAAGGTGTTCTTTCTGTAGCTGTCTTTGTCCTTTACTGTTTTTCTAGGCTCCCACAATGGCTTGGGCATTAGGAGGCTGAACTCTTTTATTAACCTCGATACTGAGTCCTATGACTTTGGGAAATGATTTGACCCTTTCAGAATCGGTTTATTCAACGGAAGAGTGAAAAAGTAGGACTAGGTGATTTTTAAGTGCCTTTGAGTTCTACAGTTTTTTTTAGCTCAGCCATATTAAGTAAAGCAGAGGTTGGAAGTAGACGCCATTGAAGTTCTCTCTAGTGCTGAGGTTCATGTAGCCATTCTTTGAGTTTTACGATTAGGAACCAGCCCATAGGGAGAAACTAAGCTTTGCCTTTAGACCACTCTGCTGTTAGCTGCCCCAGCTACTCCATGGTGTCTCTCTGTAACAAGCATGGTATTTAGACTTTCCCATTTTAGCCAGGATGGTCACTGAAGAGGGCTTTTACTTTGTTCTGCTCTTCTAAGCCCTGTGAGGAAGGAGGAGACCCAAGGTGAAGTCGTGCCATTGCGGACCTGAGCTTTCCAAAGGGCCGTGCTGCTCCGTATTCGCCTGTCTGTTCTTCCCTTGGAGTCTCCAGTGTTGTGTGCACCAAGGAGTGGTGGACAGAGCGAGCCGAGGAGGAATCGGATAACGTGCTAGAAAAGACTGATTAGTGGGGAGAATCAACGCTGAGCATGGGCTGTGTGTGCCTCCAGGTGTGTGACCTTGGGCAAGTCACCGAGGTTTTTAGTATCTTTGAGTCAAGTCCAAGAGATAAGCTTGAGAAGGTGGTGAAGATAAGAGGATTCAGTTGAGGGCACAGAGGTGAAGGGAGGAGGGAGCCTCGGGGAGGCTCTGCCTGCCTTGGCTTTTGCTAGGACCTGTAGCATCCTGGGAACCACCGACTCCTCCCCCAGCGGAAGGCAGAAGGAAGCCCAGCAGCCAGCAGCAGTTTCTCCTCACCAGCCGGAAGCTGTGGCCATCCTTTTCTCTTTGTTGACTTCAGAACAGTCAAAGGCAAGCTGGACCTTCTTCCAGCCAAGAGAACACAGCTTCCTCCAAAACCAGGATGGCAGCGATGATTACAACATAACTCAGAGATGAGGCAGTACGTGACACTGAAGAGGCACCAGCAGCTTTGTTCGGCTCTCTGCGGGTGGGAACTCGGGACTTGACTGTGCGCTGTAGCATTTAGCTGTGGGCTGAGGGCTCTCGGGGGCCCCAGGTAGAGGCGGCCATGCTGCCGGGATCCCGTTAGGGTGCCTTTTCCACCTGCTGGGCGTCTGGACGGCAACTCGACACCCCCTCAGTTGTTTGCAGAGAGCGGCTTTGCTCCCCAGGGTGACCTCCGCAGACCCACGCGTGCACAGTGCCCATGTCAATAAGCCTGGGTCGGCTTTGCAGAAAGGGCATCTCTGCTGCATAATGGGGCCCCCATCAGACCTGAGAGAGCGCTGCCCGGAGAGGGGTGTTCTGTTGGTCCCAGGAACATATCCCTGAGTTGCTTCCTGGGGGCCCAAGTCCATCTTCTGAACAAAAGCCCTTTGGGTGCTTAGAATTTTTGTATCATTTTCACCTTGGCATAAACTCCTTGAAGCAAAGGACCTTTCCATGCAAGGTCTTTTCTAAACTCTAGGGCTGGATTACATCTCTGTAATGGCTTATTTCATGCAATTGTGTGAATGGTTGTGAACCAGGTTCTGCGGTTGATGAAACATGGCTGTCTATGAGGAAACCTTCGGGCCTCTCTGCCTCGCTTCCCGCTGTGCAGGGGCCCCTTCTCCAGCACCCTCCAGAACAACTGCTTTGTAACAAGCACGCTGATTCCTTGCTTTCCAAAGGGAACAGCAGAGAAAACATGGCCCATGTGAAAGGCCATGGCTCCCTCCTGGGAGATTTTTGACCATGTGGATGATCTGCCGGCTCCGATCTATGTTCACTGAAGAAGTTAGGCGGAGAGGTGGGGGAAGGGAGGGTAAAAGTGTTCTCATGTGAAATGGTTTATGATGTGATGGAGAAAACCCAAGGATCACAAAACAAACCTGAGCAGCCAGACGTACAACCATTATTTATGCTTCTGTGGCAACCCACCAACACTTTTGAGATAGAAAACACAGTAGGGATTTCCTTTTTTTTTTTTTGCTTTTTGAGACAGGGTCTTGCTTTGTAGTTCAGGCTGGCCCTGAGCTCTCTATGGTGCCCAGGCAAGCCGCCGCAAACTCAGCAATCCTCTTGTCTCTGCCTCCCGAGTGCTGGGATGACAGGCGTGAGCCACCACGTCCGGCATTGTGGTATGCGGTGTTGATTGTTGGTGGGCGTGAGTCTCCACGCCCAGCATTATATGTGGTTACCGGGGATCGAACTCAGGACCTTGCGCTTGCGAGGCAGGCGCCGGAACCACTGAGCTAACCCTCTGGCCCGGGATTTCCATTTTTGATGACCAGTTGAAACCTGTACGGATGCTTTGGCTGAATGCTCTGGTGGCTTTAGAAGGATCCTGTGATTTCAGTGGGCCCCACCCAGAAGTCTTTGATGCGGTATCTTAGCCAGAAGAGTGACCTGCACACAGTGGCTCTTCAGCTGCTTGTTAGAAGATCAGTTGTCACCATGCAGGGAAATGGTCACTGCTTTCTGCTTCCAGGTGGTCCACAGCAGGGCTGACAAAGGGTTAGGAAGCACTCATGAATAATGAAAGAGGTTGTTGCATATTTTGAATATTTGCATAAAATTAATTATATGAAAGCATAGAACTACAAAATAGTGGCTGTATGTATTTAAATTGTTAGCTCTTGTTCAGGAAAATGTCTCTAAAACTTTAGAATATGGTTGTTGGTAATTTAACAAACTTTTATACCTTGACAATATTTTGAAGAGTATGGAATTCTTTATTTCATTTGAATCTTGGGTCTTTTTTAAATTATGTGTGGGTATTTATTAAGTGGAGTTGTTTTATTGAAAATCAGTTTACACTTTACCATAATTTTAATTTAAAACTAGAAATAGCATCTAGTAATAATGTTTTTTTATTTTTTTAATAATGTTTTTATCTAATGTTTATTATAGCCTTCCTAATCTCATTGTATTTGTTTCTTTACTTTTAACATTTTAAACAATTATTATGCTGATATGACTACTCATTGATTGTACTTTTGTACAAATGCCACATATAAACGGCCCAGTTTGAAGGCATGAAATTTATTATAATAGCTGTCAAGAGTTTGACATTTAAATATATAACTATTTTAAACAGTTTCCACCACTGTTGTATAAAATCAAACCATCCTTAAAATAGATCAAACCAGTCGGGTGTGGTGACTCATGCTTGTAATCCTAGCACTCAGGAGGCAGAGGCAGGAGGACTGCTGAGTCAAGGCTAGCCTGGGCTACATACTGAGTTCAGGGCCAGCCTGAACTACAAAGCGAGACCCTGTCTCAAAAAACAAAACAAAACAAAAAAAACAGATCAAACCAAAGTGGCACTTAGTAAGAAAACAATTCCAAAATTAATTAGTTCATTGGACTTTTATTCTGAGTGTTAGGTAGTATTTTTTAAAATCCCCTTGCACAGCTAAGGAAACTGAAGTCTTTCCCCTGCCAATAGTGAGTATTTATTAGCATATTATCACCCAAAGGGATATACCTGGCCCAGACACTGCACATGAGTGTGGTCTATTCAGTGCCTCCAACATACACACTCTGTTTACAAGAACATTAAATCAAAAGCAGATGTGATTCATGTAGTGAAAACAGTAACAGAATTTGGGCAGCAAAAATTTCATAATTGATCCGGGTGTGGTGGCTCACGCCTGTCATCCCAGCACTCGGGAGGCAGAGGCAGAGGCAGGAGGGTTGCTGAGTTCCAGGTTTGCCTGGGATACATAGTGAGCTGAGGGCCAGCCTGAACTACAAAGCGAGACCCTGTCTCAAAAAAAAAAAAAATCATAATTGAAGTTGCCTAAGACAGTGACTCGTTCTAGATGCTCAGTGAGTGAATCCACGTGAGACGCTGTGAAACAAATCTATGCCTGCTTCAGTGATTAGGTACTAATACAGTTTTTCTTCTTTTTTTTTTTTTTCTTTTGAGACAGGGTCTCGCGCTGTAGTTCAGGCTGGCCCTGAGCTCACTATGGTGCCCAGTCAAGCTGCCGCAAACTCAGCAATCCTCCTGTCTCTGCCTCCCGAGTGCTGGGTTTACAGGCGTGAGCCACCACGTCTGGCATTGTGGTATGCAGCGTTGATTGTTGGTGGGCGTGTCGCCACGCCCAGCATTATATGTGGTTACCGGGGATCGAACTCAGATCCTTGCGCTTGCGAGGCAGGCGCTGGAACCACTGAGCTAACCCTCCGGCCCCTTCCTTTCTTTTTAACAGCAAAATTTTTACCACTATACTAGCCTGTTATATACCTAGATGTGCTTGATGATTGGAAAGGCTATTTTGTTCTCCATTTACATCTTGTTTCAAAAAAACAACAAAAAGGGCC
>PVIC010018939.1:0-15795 GCA_004025085.1 Thryonomys swinderianus
AAAAAAAAAAAAAAAAAAAAAAAAGAATGTCAAACTGGGCCGGAGATTTAGCTCAGTGGTTCCGGTGCCTGCCTTGTAAGCGCAAGGCCCTGAGTTCTATCAGCGACCACAAAGAATGCTGGGTGTGGCGACTCACACCCACCAACAATCAATACCACATACCACAGTGCTGGGGGTGGTGGCTCACGACTGTAATCCCAGCACCCGGGAGGCAGAGACAGGAGGATTGCTGGGTTCAAGGCTTGCCTGGGCTAGAGAGTGAGCTCAGGGCCAGCCTGAGCTACAAAGCGAGACCCTGTTCAAAAATAAAAACAAACAAACAAACAAAAAAACAATGTCAAACTGCAAACTTTTAAGAGTTGTTTTTAGTTTTTCTTCAGTTTACTTGTTTTTCTTTTCTCTCTTTCAGTTGTAGGAAACATTGGAAACTCCAGACAATAAATCAGTATTTCTACAAAAAAATGGCAGAGAAGACAATACTGAATGTAGAAAACTGGCTTCCTTCTTCAGGAAAAACTATACTAGGCCTTTTTGTTATCCTGGGTGATGCTATACTGCAAGGGGACTAATCTAAAATCCTTTCACCTAGAGATAATGTACAAGCCTTAGAACACCTTGTTCTCATGTCGCTATTTATGCACACAATTAAAATGCAAAGGGAAGAAAACAAGGGTTGTCCTGTTTTTTTTTTTTTTTTTTTTTTTTTTTTTACTGAGTGACAGTGTGTGTTTGTGTGTGTGTGTTACCCATGCACATGTGTGGCAGGTACTGTGTGTGTATGCACTAAAGGGAAGTACTAACTCTTAGGGCAGTGGCAGCCAGCAGCCTTCAGTTTGAGCCCCACAACTCAGAGGAGAGTAAAGAGGGGTCTGGAACTAAGGGATAGTACTTCAAAACCGAGCACCAGGATCAAGGAACACAGTTTTCCTGCACTAATCAGAAGATGCACAGAAGGAAACAGTAACAGTGACCCTTGTCATTGCTGCCACTTCCCTGTTTGTTCAGCTCTCCGGGTTCCTGAGTGCTGCTGAGGTGCCAGGTGAAGCAGTGCCAGTCCTCTGCAGTGGATGGTGATGCTGTGGCCATGTGTGTCACTCGCGGCCTCCTCTGTGTCCCCCCTGCATGTGTGCCTCATGGAACCCTGTTCCCAGGACCACAGATCAGCAGGAGCCTTCTTTGGCTTCTGAGCAAGCCAAGAAGGATGGCAGGGCACACTATACAGGAGTGAATGGAAAATTTCCAGATTTCACTGGGTGTGATGGTGGCACATGCCTGTAATGTGGGTGCTTGGGAGGCTGAAGCAGGAGGTTCACCATGAGTTTAAGGCCAGCCTGAACTACATAGCAAGAACCTATCTCAAAAAAAAAAAAAAATGGGGCTGGAGATTTAGCTCAATGGTTCTGTCGCCTGCCTAGCAAGTGCAAGGTCCTGAGTTCAGTCTCTGGTAACCGCCTACAACAATACCAGGCGTGGTGACTCATGCCCACCAGCAATCAGTACCACAGACCACAGTGCTGGGCATGGTGGTTCAAACCTGTAATCCCAGAACTTGGGAGGCAGAGGCAGGAGGATTGCTATGAGTTTGAGACTGGCCTGGGTTATATAGTGAGCTCAGGGCCAGCCTGAACTACAAAGCGAGACCCTGTCTCAAAAAAACAAACAAACAAACAAACAAAAAACTAAATACATAAAGGACTGGGAATGTAGCATAATGCAAAGGCCCTGGAGTTCAATCGCTAGTACTGAAAAAAAAAGTAAAGAAATGAATAGCAGTTAATATTAGGTCATGTGGTAAGTATCACTGAGTATGATATGAGTATAAAAGTACAATTGAAAAACATTGAATTCAGATACATAAATTCTGTGGTCATTAGATGACACTCATCATGTTTAATGAGTGTAGTTTTCGCTCCTCATTTGGTTGGCTTGATGTTTAGAGGCTACTTTTCTTTGTGACCAGTGTTGTTCACGCCTGTTGTATAAAGTCAGTGATTTGCGCAACTGTGAAAGTTTGCACTTTTTAGTTCTATATTCTTACCTCATTCTAATGCAGAAACATTCCTGGAGGATCTGTGGTACATTTGTGGTACTAAACTCTCTTTCAGGGCTCGATTTTCATTGACAGGAAATATTTGAAGTAATGGTCTTGTTCACCACTGGTTGAAAGAAACTTGCTTTAAAGTTTTGATTTTTCACCCTGGAAACCTGCCTGATAACGGCCTTTCCCTCTACTCAAGTTCCAAGTGAAACAGTAGCCAGCGCCTAGTGCCGCCCTGAGGTCCAGCGAGGTCAAATTCCAGGTGCAGCCCAAGAGCAGGCTTATTTATTTATGTTTACAAAATGATGGCCAAGGAGATTTCTGCTGGGAAGAAAAGTTTGTTTTTGAAAAGCAAGCATTTCACTTCACATTCAGTTCACTTAGCAAGCCCATGTAAATTGCCCTTATCTTTTTAATCCAATGCAGGGCTTTCTTGCTGACTAGAGAGCAAAGGAAGAGCCAAAGGGGTGATTTTTCTCGCTGCCCTCCCCCAGCCAACATGCTTACAGTCTAGCCTGGTGTGGTGACACGGCATGCACGCCTGTGATCCTAGCACTCTGGAGGAGGAGGCAGGAGGATCGCTGCAAGTTCGAGGCCAGGTCAGACTATCCAGTAAGTTCAATGCCAGAGTGAACTACATAGTGAGATCCTGGTCACAAAAAACAAAAAGGTAAAACAAAACAAAGCCAAAGATGCAAATAGTCCCATGAGCAAACGCTGGCCCGGGAGGAATGCTGTATGAGACTCCTACTTCAAGAGCAATGTGGAAGGCGGAAGGAAGATAGAAAAGAAAGATGAAAAAACCATGCGATTCAAAGACTGCTCCCCACATTCACAAATAAATGCATAGTGAGTCCCTGAAATGCTTCCATTTTATTAGAAGTGACCCTCAAGTGTGGATATGATCAGTAGAATGATCCAAAATGGATAGTTCTATACAGGGAAAACATCAGCATTTAAATAACTGTCTAGCTGGGCATAGTAGTACATACCTGTAATCCTAGTACTCCGGAGACTGAGGCAAGAGGATAACAAATTTGAGGCCAGCCTAATCTACATGCCAAGATGCTGTCTTTTAAAAAAAAAATCTGATTTATCTAAAATATCTTTTTTAATTTGTGAGAAAATAGACTTCAAGTTACAAGACCCTAGGAAGACAAGAGAAGAAAAAAAACTTTTTAGGGGCCGGAGATTTAGCTCAGCGGTTCCAGCACCTACCTCGCAAGTGCAAGGTCCTGAGACCGATCCTGGTAACCACATACAATGTTGAGTGTGGTGACTCATGCCCACCAGCCATCAACACCACATACCACAGTGCCGGGCGTGGTGGCTCATGCCTGTAATCCCAGCACTCGGGAGGCAGAGGCAGAAGGATTGCTGAGTTCCAGGCTTGCCTGGACTATATAGTGAGCTGAGGGCCAGCCTGAACTACAAAGCAAGACCCTGTCTCAAAAAAAAAAAAATTTTTTTTTTAAACAAGGTCTTGCTATGTTATAGAGGCTGGCCTTCAAGTTACTCACCATCACCATCCTACCTCAGCCTCCCCAGTAGCTGGGACTGCAGGCATCTATCACTGTGCTGTGGGAAGCGACCTGGGGGTCGTCACTGTGAGGCCTGGAGAACTGCACTGGGTGCTGCCCTAACTAGCAGTGAGGAGGTTTGCACTATGAACGGTGCTGCCCAGCTCCCAAGAGAACTGCAACCTCATCCTGAACTATGGGATCTAAGTTGCTGCCTTGGGGTGCCGGATCAGTGGCACAGGAGGTAAACAACCTCTGGCCCGGGGTCGCCTTCCATTGCTCCTTCTGTTAGGAATTTGTTGTTCTTTCCTTACTGATTAAGTTGCTTTATAATCTTTGCCAGATTTTCTGACCATGCACTAATGGTAAAAGATATTGCTTTAGTGGTTAAATAAAATGACAAAGAGAAGTAACTTCTCTTTGAGTAGATAATAGGGAGATGTTTTAAAGAATAACAAGAACCTGAACCTTGAGAGTCACAGCTGGACTTAAGCATAAGATAAGGGATCTGCTAATTGCCTGGGAAAAAGTTTTAGGAATAGGGAGGGCACATTCTGTAGATTATTAGATGTTCCCCGGTAGACAAGTTTATCTCTACGCCACTTGTGAATCAAGGTTGTGATAACTGTTGATTTTTTTAAACTACTATTTACCTTACTAATTGCAAAGATTCACATGCAGGCACTCTAGCTAGAAATACTATAAAAGAGCACTAAAAAATAAACTCAGGGCCTGCCCAGCATTGACTGAGAGGTCCTCCTGATCCCATTATTCTGTCTTCTTTCTTTTCTTAGCCGCACCCCTGACTTCACAAACCCGCTGTTTTATCCGGAAGGCTCCGGCACTGTGCCTGCTAAGAAAAGGATTTTTGCTTTTGCTTTGTGGGAAAGTTGAGTTTGGGTGTTTTTTTTTCCCCCTTTGAAACAGGGTCTCACTATGTAGCACAGGCTGGCCTCAAACTCACAGTAATCCTCCTGCCTCAGCCTTCCAGGTGCTGGAATCACAGGTGTGCAGTACCACTCCTGACTATGAAAAGGACTTTTAAAATGGCTTTGGCACTCAGGTGTGGGGACGAGGCAGGGCTTGACACGTGGGTACCGAGTTAGAGCTGAAATCAAGACATGCTGCTGGGCTGTTGCATCGTAGGGTGACTATGGGTGACAGCTCTGTGCTATGCTAAACGTTTCACAAAGCTAGAACAATGCAGTTTGACTTTTCACCATGAAGAGATAAAAAATATAAAAGAAAAATGATAATGTTTGAGGAGATAGCTATGTTGGCCCTGATTTGAGCATTATACAATTATACACGCATAAAACTACCACATGGTACCCCAAATACATTGACAACTTTTCTATTTTTTTTTAATTTATCTTTTTGGTACATTGTATATACACATCGTGATCACACTCTATATTGGGGATTTGTACCAGTATATGACACAATTTAATTCTCATTTTTTACCATTCCCCTACCCACCCCACAAGACAACTTTTCTATTTTTATGTCAGCCAAAATGTAAATGGGCTGAGGGTGTAGATCAGTGGTAGAGTGTACACAATCCCCAGCACACAAACACCATCATTTTTAATAGTTTTTTTTGTTTTGAGACAGGGTCTTGCTCTGGAGTTCAGTCTGGCCTTGAACTCTCAGCGATCTTCCTACCTCAGCTCCTGAATGCTGGAATTATAGGTATACACCACTGCTACATTTGGCCCAGTTTATAATTTAAAATTCAAAACATAGCGTTAGCACATAAGAAAAGGATGAGGGATGGAAGCAGTAGACTTTTTTCTTTGTTACGGATTTAGCAGAACTGCTTGATTTCTAAAACTGTGCTCAGGTAATTTGAATAAAATAATGAAGACATTTGGAAACAAATTCTAGAAGAAGTGAGGAAATTAGTATTCAAAACCTCAGATTTACTTTGTAAGTTCAGGTGCTCTGTGCCTCTCCACTGGGGCCCCTTTTATAATGAAGCCATACAGGGTATTGTTCCACAGTTTTCGTTTTCTTTTACATATTTGGTTGGGCTTTCATTGTTTTCTGTTTGCTTGCATGGTGCCTGGGACTGACCCTAGGGCCCCCCCACCATGCAAGCAAGTGCTCTACCACTGAGCTATACTCCAGCGCTCCCCAGTCTTGAGTTTTCAGAGGCTTTGTTGTGTCTCTGTGTTGATGGCGTTCTATCGGTCAGGGTCAGAGGTCTGATTCATGTCTTCTGACTCTTTTTGTTAGGAATACAGGAACAACACTGCTCACAAGGGAGGTCAGGACGTGTTAGGGGCGTGGCTTCCGGGACTGGGCGTCGTGCCGGTCCACACAGAGACCCGGAGTGTACTGCTAGCCTTGCCAAAGCTCTTCAGAGTCTGCAGCAGGTGGTTCACGGGGTCTTGCCTGCCTCCTCGATACCAGTCTCTTGTGTGTGAAGGGCGAAGAAGAAAACACGTGTCCTTTCCACATCTCCCTATTTTCTCAAGGTACCTCTCACTTTGGCCTCCCGGCTCTTTGTGGTTCTATTACAACGAACTGACATTTTGTGCCACTGCTAGTGCATGATTTCTGTTTTCTTGGTGGGATACCGCTTGTTCTTACTTTTTCATAGACAGAATTTGAGATCTAGGAGAAGTTTGGTACCCTTTCAAAACCTACTCTTCACCAGGCGTGGTAGCTTAGATGTCTGTAATCTCAGGACTCAAGAGGCCGAGGCAGGAGGATTGTAGTGAGTATGATGCTGGCCTGCGTTACCTGAGTTCAAGGGCAGCCTGAACTACTTGGCAGGACCCTGTCTCAGAAAGCAAAACAAAAACACCCTACATTTGTTTTCCTTTTCTTCTTGTCTTCCCCTCTTCTCTTTCTCCTCTCCTTTTCTCTCTCCCCTGCTTTTCCTCCTCCTTCCTTCTCTATCTTCCCCTGCCTCTCCTCTTTCTCCCCCTCTAATCCAGGGACTGGCTCATGCTAGGCAAGGGCTCTATCACTGAGTTTTAACCTCAGCTGTCAAAACCTTTTAAATTTATCTGTACAGTAGGCCCTTGATTTGCAAATGAGGTCCTTTCTAGAGTTGTTTGTAAGTCAGAGTCATTCATATCTGACTAAGTGAATCTGTCTATGTGGCCTCTTGGAGTCCTGGTTGGAGCTTTTTATGGAATTGATTCACGGTGCAGTACTAGGCGCAAGCGCACTGGGATCCAGGGTGTGACTGCTACACCCTCAGTGATCTGCATAAAGTAAAACGGGCGAAAAGACTCCATTGAGGCCCCTCCCTTTTTGTTACCTTCTGGCTGCCCGAACTGTTTCTCCCCTACGAGGCCTGTCTGGTGTGCCACCCTGCCTTGGAGCCAGCTGATCACGGACTTGAAACCTTTATGAAGTGTGAGCTAAGTAAACCTTCCTCCCTTAGCTCTGAGTGTCGGGGATCTGCTCTCTGAATTCCCGGCTCACTTTCCAGCTGTAGCTCACACCCTCCATCCGTAGCACTGACCTGACATACCGGTGCATATATTGAAACTGATGAGTGAATTCTTGCCAGTTCACAACTGCATTACGATTCTGTTTCAGTCAGAAACCTTTGGAACAGTGATGGCGAACCTTTCAGAGCCGAGGCCCAAACTGCAACTCAAGACCCACTTATTTATCACAAAGCACCAATACTGCAATTAGACCTGGATGCTGAGGTTTTAGTTTAGAAAAAACGCATAAATTAAGATGATTTTACCGAGTTAGCGTGAGCACTGCTTTTCCATCAGAGTGCCTTCTCCCTGCAGTGCATCCAGCAAGAGTTAGCACAGGGCTTTTGGTCACCCTTGATGTACCCCTCTGGCTCATTCATTAATATACAGTAACAGTGTAATAAATAGAAAATAATGTCCATTACCTTCGTGTATTAGCAGGAACTTGAAAGTCTGGCTAAATATAGTACCAGATGATCTGGGCATAGTGGCACTGCTGCTGTAATCCCAGCACTCAGGAGGCTGAGGCTGGAGGATTGCCTTGAGTTCAAGGCCAGCCTGAACTACCTAGAGGCCTTGTTTAGCAAGATAATTTAAGAGAGGGAGAGGAGGGGGGAGAGAGAGGGAGGGAGCGAGGGAGAGAGTGTGCGGTCAGTTGATATCCTGCCTGTCCTGCTTTAATTATTAGGGTTGTTTGATTAGGGTTAATACCAATTTGCATAATAAGGTATATTATTGTTCTTTAAATATCTCTTAGTGGCTCAGTCATACCATTGGCATTATTTACTGGAGTACTGGGCTTAATTTTTTTTTTCTTTTCATACCAGGGATTGAACTCAGGACCTTGTGCTTGTGAGGCAGACACTGGAACCACTGAGGTAAATGCCCAGCCCTTGTTTTGTTGTTTGAGATAGGTCTTGCTATGTTACCCAGGCTGGTGTTAAACTCCTAGGCTCAAGCGATCCTCCTGCCTAAACCTCCCAAGAATCTGGGCCTATTGGCATGTACCACCAAAGTCGGCTTTAAATTTTCTAATTCCTCGAAAAACTTCAGCGTTGTGAAGTGATTACTAATTCAGAATGTTACTCAAACTAAATTTATTTTATTTTTTTGAGACAGGTTCTCACTTTGTAGTTCAGGTTGGCCCTGACTTCACTGTGTAGCCCAGGCAAGCCTCAAACTCAGCAGCAATCCTCTTGCCTCTGCCTCCTGAGTGCTGGGATTACAGGTGTGAGTCACCACACCCAGCATTGTGGTGTGTGGTTACAGGGATTGAACTCAGTACCTAGCACTTGCTAGGCAGGTCCTGGAACCACTGAGCTAAATCTCTGGCCTCTAAATTAAATTTATTTATTTTTTTGAGATAGAGTCTTGCTGTGTAGTTCAGGCAGGCCTCAAACTTGTGGTGATCCTCCTGCCTTAGTTTCCCAAGAGCCAAACTTAAATCTAGCATCTGCACATGCACGAGTGGCATAGGCAGAGCTGGTCCTTGGGAAACTGTATGCCTTTAGTGCTCAGGCCTGTGCCCAGCTGTGCCAGCTCACAGGGATGACCGCTTAGGGCAACACCTGGGTCTCCTGGACATCTGGACTTGGGCAGGTAGCTCCCTAGTCAGAGGCTCCTACGTGCGGGCCCCGGTATGATATCATTCCAGGTGCGGCCCCTCCAGCTTGCCTTCTGGGGAAAGCCTGCCCGTGGGCCACTGCAGAAGGGACATTTCTGCGTCCCCTCCCAGCCTGAGAAGCCCTTGGTCCCCCATCTTTTTCTAATCTGCTCCCTGCTGTGACTACCAGCTGAGCCCCCCGAATTGTTTTGAACCTTGGGGGCACCCCCACCCCCAGCAGCCTGCAAAGACAGCCTTTGCTTGCTCTATGTTGTGTCCTCTTCCTGCCTGCTTTACAGGGAGAATGTACATAAAAGAGCCATTATATTTACATTAACTATTTCCAGGTCACAAGACATTAATAATCAGTTTTGATTCATAAGAGAGTCATAGTGTTTTGAAAGCCGTGGAAGACTCAGCGCTCCCTTGGTTAGACCAAATCAGCGACTGGGGTTTGGGACTTTTCGCCTGCGACAGTGGGGCCTTTCTTCTCCCCCATACATGCGGCCCGCCGCCCGGGCTGGCTTGCGAGTAAAATAGGTCATTGCCGGGGCCCATTCAGAAGCCCGGCCTCGTGAAAGCGCCCGTTTGTCAGGCACAGAGCTCTGGCGTGCTGCAGATATTGTTCCCGGGGAGCGGAGCGCTCAAGGGCAGCAGTGCGCACTGCGTCTTAACAATAGCTTCATTGTTTGCTTTTGGATAGCGCCATAAACATTTCCCTGGGAAAACACTCCCCCAGAATAGGACTTTTCGGAGCCTTGTGCCCACATACCTAAATGGCACAGCCAAAGCTCTAAGCCTTTCAGAAAACAGCGCCAGGGTCAACCTTGGTAACAGAGTGGTTTGGGACCTGGTTAGGCAGTGGTTTCTTATATTCAACACCAAAAGCACGACTGGCAAAGCAGACAGATTAGACTACTGGAAAGTTTCAAAATTTTCATGCCATCATACCAATGGTCAAAATTGGGAGCAGTGGCATACACTTTGAATTGCTGCGACTCAGGAGGCTGAGGCAGGAGAGTTACCGTGAGCTTAAGGTCAGCCTGAACTGCGTAGTGAGACCCTGTGTCAAACAAAACAATAAAAGATAAATGGAATTGGGGGGGGGGAACTCTTGCAAGTCATA
Source organism: Thryonomys swinderianus (assembly GCA_004025085.1). Lineage (NCBI taxonomy): Eukaryota > Metazoa > Chordata > Mammalia > Rodentia > Thryonomyidae > Thryonomys > Thryonomys swinderianus. The sequence goes on from PVIC010018939.1 coordinate 9,737, forward strand.
TATTGGATAAGACTTATTTCCAGGCTGTAAAGAACTTTACAACTCAACTTTAGAAAAGTTAAAATCAGCAAATGATGTCATAAGACATTTTTCAAAAGATATACACGTGAGCAGTGAGCCCATGAGCAGGTGTGTGCTATCGTAGGTCATCAGGTAATCGCGACAAGCCCAGTGGGCACCGCTTCACACCGTGAGGACAGCTCAAATAAAGAACAACTGTTGATGAGGATGTGAAGAAAAGAGTCTGGCGGTTCCTGAAACGCACAGACTCAACACTTCCAGCTCTGGGTCTACACTGGGAGGAACGAAAACACGTCTGCACTCACATTGACACCAAAGTCATGCTAAGTGAGAGAACCCTGTGACAAATGTTGGGGGGTTGGTTATTTTGACGGCTTCTCCTTTTGAGCTTGAGGTCCCTCTGCCTCCGCCCCCCCCCCAGGTGCCAGGACTACAGGTATGGGCGTTGAACCCGGGCTTTTCACACCAAGATGCATCCTCAGTCCTGTTTAAAACTTGGAGCCAGGATCTTGCTCCGTTGGCCAGGCTGGCCTCAAATTTGTGTTCTTTCTGCCTCAGGCGCCCATGTAGCTAAAATCACAAGTGTGTATCACCGTGCTTAGCAAGAGCATATATCTTGTGATCCCATTTATTTGAAATGTCCAGAATAAACAATGTCACAGATCTAGAAATATGTCAGTAGTTGCTTAGGATTTTGAAAAGCGGGAGAGGGCAGAGTGTGTGAATTGGAGTTCACGCAGAGCGACACGAGGGGCGGCAACGTGGACCACACAGTGTCCTGCAGGTGCTTGGTTAGCTGGCTGCGTGCTGGTGAGGGCGGACAAGTGCAGGCCCCAGGCAGGCTCTCTGGAGCTGCAGAGCCTCACTTCTGTCTGTCTGGCCTATCATCTGATCCCATCAGGTCCACGCAGATATGGGCAACTGATTATACACTTCGGTCACATCTATAAGACGGCCTTTGCAGCAGTGCCTCCATTAGTGTCGGACTCCTGGGGCTGTAGTCAAGCTGACAAAGGAACTGAGCACAAGGACGAGTGGCTTCTCCTGGCATTTCTTCATGGGGTGATGATCTTACGCTTCCGTATATATTGAAAGCAATTAGCGAGGCATGCTAGTGGATATCTGTAATCCTGGCACTTGGGAGGCTGGCTCACTCCAACTTCAAGGCCAGCCTGAACTATGTATCGAGCCCTGTCTGAAACAAAAAAGACAGAGGAGAAACAAACTGATTGCACTGTATACTTTAAATGGGGGAATTGTATGGTATGTGAATTATATCTCAGAAAGATATTTCTCTTTTTAAATTTTTATTTATTTGTTTTTGAGATAGGGTCTCGCTGTATAGTTCAGGCTGACTATGGGGTCACTATGTGAAGCAGACTGCCCTTGAATTTGTGCCAATCTTCCTCTCCAAGATTACAGGCATGAGCCACCATGCACAGCAGAGGTTTTTTTTTTTTTTAAAAAAAGTCTGCATTAGGCCGGAGGGTTAGCTCAGTGGTTCCAGCGCCTGCCTTGCAAGCGCAAGGACCTGAGTTCGATCCCCGGTAACCACATATAATGCTGGGCATGGAGACACGCCCACCAACAATCAACACCGCATACCACAATGCCAGACGTGGTGGCTCACGCCTGTAATCCCAGCACTCGGGAGGTAGAGACAGGAGGATTGCTGAGTTTGTGGTGGCTTGCCTGGGTACCATAGTGAGCTCAGGGCCAGCCTGAACTACAAAGCGAGACCCTGTCTCCAAAAAGCAAAAAAAAAAAAAAAAAAAAAAAAAAGTCTGCATTGAGCTGAGGTATAGTGCAGTGGTATACAACTGCCCAGCACGATCACAGCCCCAGGTAGGGTTAGGGCCTGGAACCCACACATAGAAAAGTGTGTGTATTTGTAGATCCACGTTCATAGCTGTGGTGCTTATAATGGCCTAGAGGTGGATGGATGGACAACATGGAGCATGTCCAAAATAGAGCATCACTCTTACACAGGAAGGGAGTCGTGTCGCGCAGCACAACCTGCGTGAGACAGTCAGTCACAAGAAGGCGAGTTCTGCCAGATTCCATGAATACGAGGTGGCAAAACAGTTCAGTTCAACTGGGTGTGGTGGCATGTGCCCGTGACCCCATCATTCAGCAGACTGAGGCAGGAGTGTTACAGGAAATGATACTGGAGATGAAACACGAAATACTGTATCTCATGACCTGTGAGCTGTATGGTACACCGAGTTCTTGTTCTCTAGAAATCCAAGACCGAATTCTAGGAGCAAAGGAGGTTAGGGCCAGGAAGATAGTTACTGATAGGAAAAGCCCCTGAGGGGCAGGAGGGGACCCAAGTGGGTAGCTGGGGCCCCGCTTTACAGAGGAGTTTTATAGGGTAAAAGCCCGACGGGTGCAACATGGGCCACAGCCAGGATCATCTGATAAGCTTCTAAGTGCAGTCACTTAGGTGAGGGTGGCCCAAGTGGCAAACAGGTCACCTAACAAGCGTGGATGGAAGAAGAGAGAGTCTCCTAGGGAGCGGTGGGTCCAGAGGTCCTAGTCACACAGCGGGGTGGCTGATGTCTATCTGGACTGCATTAGGGCCACTGTTTGTTCTTTGACGAGGTGTGCAGGTCTGGTGATCTCGTCTTTATCTAAAGGCCGGCTGGGTGGGTGTTTGGCCCATGCCTCTCCAGTGCAGCTGTGACATGTTTCACCTCCCTCTCAGGGACCAGCCCTATCTGACTGCTGATAGTATTTCTACCTACCTCATCTGTCTATAGTAGGAGGATCACTGTGAGTTCGAGGCCAGCTCGGACTAGACAGCCTTCTAAGTGCTGGGGTTTCAGGTATGCACTGCCATGCCCAGCTTTTTCTTTTTGAGCTTGCAGTCCCTCTGCTTCAGCCTCCCAGATGCTAGGACTACAGGTATGTGACACCATACCAACCAAAGTAGTCTTAAATAATAAGAAGGTCTTTCTCTGAGGTTAGGAATCAGCAAGGAATCATCTTCAGAGAAGTCCCCCAGCTCTGTGGCGTCTGACTCTGTACCCCAATGCATTCTGTAACTATGTGGCCTGTTCTGTTCCAACTGAATGAAGAACAGGAAGTACTCAGCCCCTTGGCCACTCCCACTTCCTCTTTCCTCTCAGAGTATTGGTTGCTTCTTTGGCACAGGAGACAGATCACCCAGAGGGAGAACTGGTGAGGCTGATGGGCCTGGGTGCCTAAGCCCCTGCACCCTCTGAGCACCTTGAGCATCTCAACATGGGAAGGGCAGAAGCCAGAGAGGCTGCCAACACCCCAGCGAACAGGACAGTGTGCAGTAGTCTGTGCCTCTACAGGTACTACCGGTGTCACAAGTGCTGGGCAGCGCTGGGCCTCTGTGAGGCTGGCTGTCATCACTCGCTGCCCAGCCTTTGGTTGGAGTTCTGACCACCTGCCAAAGGGAGCTTACGGTGGACACTTGAGTTATAACCAGCCTGACATACAAACAATTTGGGTTATGACCAGAAGTTCAGTCTTAACTTACAAGCAAAGGCTTGAGTTATGACCCAAATGCCGGTCACCTGTGTTTCTAGACAGTCTCGGATATAGATTTAACCCCTCACAGAGTTCTGGAAAGAACATGTGGACACCGTTTCCTGTGTGGGGTTAACTGAGAAATCCTGAGTCAGTGTCTCTCTAAGGACACTGAGATCTGCCTGTGCACAGGAGAGGGACTCTGAAGGCTGTGTGGAGGACCCTGAGCCTTCACTGACCGACTTGACTTATGACCCGCCCTCAGGAAGGAATTGAATTCCCAAGTCAAGGGCCATCATCCTTCCTCGGTGAACCTTCACTCTGTGTCTTCCTTATTCATCAGTACCAAAGCTTCCCACATAACCTAGCTGATGAGTGACAAGAATTCCCCAAGTTTGTGGAAATAAAGGAGCTCTTTCCTCCTCACTCTCATGTCCTAGGTCCTTGCATAGTGCCTGGAATCTAGCAAGGTACAATGAGCCCGTGTTTCATCAATGAATGAAAGTATTTAACTTCCTGCACCAGTTCAGGCTCTAGGGCATGCCAGCTCTTATTTCCCTTTCAGAGTTGATGCTGCTGGCTCCTGTCTTCCCCCGCCTCCTCCTTCTCCTCCTTCTCTTCCTCCTTCTCCTTCAGGGTTGAGGGAAGGCTCGGGAACATTGCAGTCTTATAGTTTGAGGAGTAGGGAAGATAAAAGACTCATGGGAAATCAAAAAGCTAAATGAGGGAGGGCTGGGATTTTAGCTCAGTGCTTCTGGTGTCTGCCTTGCAAGCACAAGGTCCAGAGTTTGATCCCTGGTACCACATACCACAATGCTGGGTTGGTAGCTTACATCTGTAATCCCAACACTTGGGAGGCAGAAGCAGAAGGACTGCTGTGGGTTCAAGGCTAGCCTGGGCTACATAGTGAGTTTATTGAGACCTTGTCTCAATAAAAGAGGGGGCAGAGATTTAGCTCTGTGGTTCTGGCACCTGCCTAGCAACCCCAAGGTCCTGAGTTCAATCCCCAATAACCACATACAACAATGCTGGGCATGGTGACTCACGCCCACCAGCAATCAGTACCACATACCACAGTGTCAGGCATGGTGGCTCACGCCTGTAATCCCAGCACCAATGAGACAGATGCAGAAGGACTGCTATGAATTTGAGGCTTGCTTGGGCTACATAGTGAGCTCAGGGCCAGCCTGAACTACAAAGCGAGACCCTGTCTCAAAAAAAAAAAAAAAAGCTAAATGAGGAAACGTGAAGTCAAGGAGTCTATGTACAGCTAGCTATCATATATGTATATCCCAGGAGCACTCTTGCTAAATTCCCTAGGCTTTGAATTTGAGATCCTCCTGCCTCGGCCTCCCTAGTAGCTGAGATTGCAGTTGTCTTGCTTATTCATTGCTGAGACATAATACCTGAAACTCACAACTCGAGGAAGGAGAGATCTATTTTGGCTCACAGACTATAGAGGTTTCAGTCTATAGTCAACTGACCCCAACGCAGGTTTTCATGGAAGAGGGTCAGGGTTCAGGAGAAACAGTCTTTGGCATGGCATGCAAGAAGGAGAAAGGGTTGAGGGAGGAGAAGTGTGATGGATCAACTTGAACACTCAGCTGAACTCAGCGTGGCTCTGGGCAGGGAAGACCCCTGAGAACTGCTGCCAATAGCATGACAGGAGAACTGGAGGGAAGATTGGATGCTGTTGATTCTCCTGGAGAAGCTCACCACAGCTGGTTTTCTTGATACAAACTCAGCTGCTCTCATCATTGGAGGAGCTCCGGTCCTCATTGTCACTGGGAATGGCTGCCGGTCTTGTCAGGAGAGCTCTGACCTCTGCCGTGAGCATCACGTCCTGGCTCCACAGCAGACCCCTCAGTCTGATAGTGCAGACTTTCTAGCTCCCACCATCGGCCCATGGGCCTTCCCGGTGCAGATCCTCAGTACGACTTGCATGACTCATCGCCGTGGGCTCTAGGCCTTTAGCTGGACTTGTGGCAGACATTGTCAGGGCCTTAGGCCCTCAGCTAGACTTATGGGATACACTGCTGTGGGACTGAGGACCTCAGTTGGATTCTTCAGGTCTCTAGTGTGTGCATAGATCTCTTGCACGCTTTTGCATTTCAGTTTTTGGATAAATATTATAAAATCCTATAAATTACGTGTCATATATTAAATCTGTTCCCCTGCAAACCCTGAGTAAAACAAAGAGGGAGATAGACCCTTCCAGGCCACACCCCCACTGACCCACATCCTCCAACCAGGTTTTACCTCCCAGCATCACATTTAGCTAGGAAGCCATCAGTGAACAAATCCGCTGATGAGAACCCTGCCCCTCTGATCCAGTCACCTCCCAGGAGGTGGTTTTGGTTAATTTAAAGATATGTACTAGTACACAGAGTAAATAGTTAATGTAACATGGTGAAATGAAATTCTCCCTTAGAGTTTCAGTTGCTTTTGTAAACATTAACTAGGCTGTCCTTGGTTTTCCTTTATTTCTTCTATATTTAAAAGAAGAAATATAGGAAAGCACAGCTTTGAAATTTATG
>PVIC010018939.1:15895-31178 GCA_004025085.1 Thryonomys swinderianus
TTAAAAAAAAAAAAAAAAAAAAAAAAAAAAAAAAAGTTAAATATTCTAGGAATGGCAATTCCTTGGGATATAAGGCAGTGGAAAAAAAATGCTTACCAGGGTCGGAGGGTTAGCTCAGTGGTTCCAGTGCCTGCCTCGCAAGCGCAAGGTCCTGAGTTCGATCCTCGGTAACCACATACAATGCTGGGCGTGGAGACTCATGCCCACCAGTAATCAATACCATATTCCACAGTGCCAGGCGTGGTGGCTCACGCCTGTAATCCCAGCACTCGGGAGGCAGAGGCAGGAGGATTGCTGAGTTCGAGGCTTACCTGGACTACATAGTGAGCTCAGAGCCAGCCTGAACTACAAAGCGAGAACCTATCTCAAAAAAAAAATACATACCAATCATTGTTTCTACTAACAGTGTTAGAACTTTAGCTCTTTAAACTTACATAGTTATGAAAAGATTAAAACCAACCACAAAGAGTCATTAGAATGGAGTAATCCATGTGCAAGACTGTCAAACATGCTTATCCATAAAATCAATAATCTAATCTGTAAATAATAAATCATCACATGTAACACTAAGCAAACAGAACAAAACTTTCAGTTGCATAACTTTGAATATGGAAGTGGGTCAGCTGTGTGTGGACTAAAATGAGTACTTCTGTGACTGTGCAGGAGTACTGAGGCTTGCAACTCCTGGAAGGTGGAAAGTGCAAGCCTTAATGAACAAAGCAAGGCTGTTCTGTTCTACGATATAAAACTGAAGGGTAAAGAATAAGCAGAATTTATTTTAAAGCTTTCTTGGAAATATTTTTCATGGCACTTCAATATTCAACATCACCAAAAGGCAAAAAGTATAAATATTGCTGGGCGTGGTGGCTCATGCCTGTAATCCCAGCACTCGGGAGGCAGAGACAGGAGGATTGCTGAGTTCAAGGCTTCCCTGGGCTACATAGTGAGCTCAGGGCCAGCCTGAACTACAAAGCGAGACCCTGTCTCAAAAACAAAGTGTAAATATTCATAGTTACACATTACATAACTGAAAGTACATGCCATGTCTATTAAGGTATCATCTTGTCGCTCACGTGTTTTTTGTTTTTTGTTTTGAGACAGGGTCTTGCTTTGCAGTTCAGGCTGGCCCTGAGCTCACTATGTAGCCCAGGCAAGCCTCGAACTCAGCAATCCTCCTGCCTCTGCCTCCTGAATGCTGGGATTACAGGCTTGAGCCACCAAGCCCAGCATTGTGGTGTGTGGTTAGTGGGGATCGAACTCTGGATGTTGTGCTTGCAAGGCAGATGCTGGAACCACTGAACTAAATCCCCAGCCCTCTCAGGTTTTGCTTTCCTGTAGTTAAATAGTATTCAAGAAGGCTGTGTATATTTGGCTGTAATTAACATAGATCATACACAAATGTCAATTCACCAGTGTATAGTGAAAAGTGTTTTGAATAAATCTACCAAATACAAGTTATTTCCTACAGAGTTGATGTCATTTCTGTCCAGAATGCAATTAACTCTCACGAGTAGTTATTATTCATTCTTCAACTATTCACCTACTGTTGAGCACACAAGGCTTCAGGGGCACATCTTGGCATAAACCCTAGTGCTCTCCAAACCCCCCAACATTTTTGAGTGAGAAAGAAACAAACTAACACCTATTGTCATGAAGATGCAGGGCAAAGTAATGTGTCCTGTTCATAACACTGTGACAAAGACACTAAAGCTTGGCGTGGTAAAGGCCCACACCTCAGGCTGGAGGGTGGGCAGAGTGGAGGGTAAATGAGGGGCTGGTGAGACTTCTGGGAAGATGACAGAGTGGTGAGCAGCAGAGAAACAGCCTATCCAAGATCTGTGTCCTGACACTGGAATGTAGCAATTGAAAAGGGGAAAGAGGGTCCTAGGAACCCACCAAGGCTCTGAGGCAAAAATGAGGCCCACATGGAGAAGGAAGTGGAACAGAGGGTACAGCTCAGTGGCTAGTGTGCTTGTCCTCGGTTCACTGTCCAGCTCAGGAAAAATGCCAGGGGAGGAGGAAGAGAGACACTTCAACAAAAGAGAGGGAGGTGGCAAGTGGCACTTTCTCCCTGCACCCTGACTTCCGGTGTAGGAAGGGCAGCTCAGAACCACAGATGCGCCCTGGTTACTGGTGACCTGAGCAGCCTACACGGAAAATGCACCAGTGGAACAGAGCAGTGGGCACAGAGGACTTCAGTGGCTAGTGATTTACTTGGATTCAGACGCCTGCAAGAAGAGGGTGACTGGCCAGTAGCCATCGTGTAAAGGGGTCACTTGAGCTCAGAAATAAGACCAGCCACCTGCTGGGTCCTGTCAGTGACCCCAGTGTCAGGTGAGGAGGAACTGAGTGGAAGTTGGCAGGAGGCAAAGGAGCCAAGTTCAAGCTGGCAGGGAGTTGAGTTCAAACAGGCAGGAGACCACAGAGTATTGCAGGATGAAAAAACCGGGCTGCATCCTCACAGCCAGAAACCAGCTTGAGCTTTCGTGGAAGTAAAGGTGCAGGCTTGCTGGGATTAATCAGCACAGATCTGGATTATCTGTCCACTTTGTCCACCAGAGCCAGGAGAGACATACCTTGTAGTGAACATTTTCTTTTTCTTGTCTTGTTTTTGTTTTGTGTTTTCTTTTCTCTTGTTCATTTTTGTTTTCATATGAATGTCAACATTCTTTCCAGTTTTGTGGTTGTTGTTCTGTTCTGTTCCTGTTTTTATTTCTTCTTTTGTTCGGATCTTCTTCACCACTTTCCCAAAGTTTGCATATCTTCCTTTGTTCTTCATTGTTCCTTTTAACTTCTTCCTCTTCTTCTATTTCTCTGTGTTTTCACTCTAACCTTTTAAAAATTTTCTTCCCTGAGGGCAAAATCATCACACCAAAGGCATATTTACTGTACACAGTCTTCTGGTTAGTTTTAGATTTTGTTATATAACCATAAATCTAATTCATATGGTTAAAGGTAGAAATTAATAGCACAGTTTGACCTTTTCTAGGCTGCATTTGATGCTACTTTTATTGCTGATTGTACCATTTTAGCAAAGGTGACATAAGCCTTTCAATCAGTTGTACCTCCTGGTATGCCAAGACTGAGATTGCCTAAGGGTCATAAACAATGCTGTCTAGGCCAGTGCCAAAAAACCAGGGGCTAAGCCAAATAGGAAGCAACCCAGGCTAATGTACCCTGCAAAACTATCTTCCAAAATAATAGAGAAATAAGATACTTCCATGAGAAAGAACACCTGAAGAAAATTGCGACCCTCAAACCAGCACTCCAAAATATTCTGAAAGATATTCTAGAAAGAGATAATGAAGACTACAACTCCATGAACCACAACAGAATGAATCCACTGGGCAAGGTAAGTGAAAATAACCTGACAAGGATAAGTCTATACATTATCAGTTATAATTACCAATGTAAATGGTCTCAGTTCAGCAATCACAAGAAACAGACTAGCATAATGGATCAAGAGGCACACCTGTAATCCCAGCACTTGTGAGAGTGAGGCAGGAGGTTTACTGTGAGTTCAAGGCTGGTCTGGCCTACATAGTAAATTTAACACCAGGCTGAACTATAGTCTCAAAAGAAGGGAAAAAAATTAAAAATAAAAGAAAGACCCAATAATATACTGCATGCAAGAAACACATTTAATTCAAAAAGAAATTCATACACTAAGAGTCAAATGATGGAAAACAATATGCCATGTGACAGGAAACTGGAAAAAACAAGGGTAGCTATTCTATTTGCATACAAATATTTCAAGCCAAGACTAAGAGAATCAAAGAAGGTCACTATATCCTTGTAAAGGAAACAATCCAAGAGGAAGATATAATAATCGTGAATATATATGCACCAAATACCACCACATCCAACTATATAAAACAAATATTAACAAACATGAAAAGTCAAATAAGTAGTAATACAATTGTAATGGGGGGCTCAATATCCCACTGTCACAAATAGATCAGCTAGACAAAAAAATTAAGAAAGAAATATCAGAATGGAACCAAAATTTTGAATAAAAGGGCTTAACAGATGTCTACAGAGTGTTCCACCCCACAACATTAGAATATACATTCTTCTTAGCTGCACACAAGACTTTCTCCAAAGTAGACCACCTACTAGTTTATAGAAAATGCTTAAGTAAATGCAAAGTAATTGAAATTATCTGATGCATATTATCAGACAATGGTGCAATACAATTGGAAAGCAGTGACAAAAGAAACCACAAATATTCATAAACACATGGAAATTAAATAACACCTTCCTCAACAACCAATGGGTCACAGTTGAATTTAAGAAAGAAATTAGATGGCTCATGCCTATAATCCCAACACTTAGGAGGCAGAGGCAGGAGGATTGCTGAGTCTGATGTTTGCTTGGGCGACATAGTGAGCTCAGGGGCAGCCTGAATTACAAAGCGAGACTCTGTCTCAAAGAAAAAAAAATAAAAGAAATTAGATAGTTTCTACAATTAAACAGTAACACCAGTACAACATATGATAACGTATGGGACTCAATGAAAGCTGTGCTGTGAGAGAAATATATAGTGGTGAATTCTCATATGAGAAAAACAGAGTGAGCTCAAATGTTGAGCTAATGTTGAGCCCTAAGCTTCCAGAAAAAGAAGAGCAAGTCAAGCCCAAAGCTCATATGAAGGAGGAAATTATAAAAATCAGAGAAGAAATTAATACAATGGAGACTCACAAAACAATACAAAGATTTAGGGGCCGGAGGGTTAGCTCAGTGGTTCCGGCACCTGCCTCGCAAGCCCAAGGACCTGAGTTCCATCCCCGGTAACCACATAGAATGCTGGGCGTGGAGACACGCCCACCAACAATCAACACCGCATACCACAATGCCGGACGTGGTGGCTCACGCCTGTAATCCCAGCACTCAGGAGGCAGAGATGGGAGGATTGCTGAGTTCGCGACGGCTTGCCTGGGCACCATAGTGAGCTCAGGGCCAGCCTGAACTACAAAGCGAGACCCTGTCTCCAAAAAAAAAAAAAAAAAAGCAAAAAAAAAAATACAAAGATTTAATGAATCAAAGAGTTGGTTCTCTGAAAGATTAAATAAAATTGACAAACCCTGAGCCAGCCTTATCATAAAAAGGAAAGAAAAGACTCAAATTCACACAGTTACAAAAGAAAAGAGTAAAATCACAAGGAATCTTGCAGAAATTCTGAAGATCATCAGTACCTACTTTAAGAGCCTATATCTAAGGGCCAGGAATTTAGTTCAGTGGCACTGTGCCTGCCTGGCAAGTACAAGGTCCTTTGTTCAATCCCTGGTACCACACACAAAAAAAGAACCTAAATTCTAATAAGATAGAAAACACAGAAGAAATAGATGTTTAAAGAAAGTATGCCATTTGACCCTCATTCAAGATGCTTCAAATTAAAGTTATAAAGTTTTCTGCAGTTATTGGTAATAATGAAATTAAGAATGCAATTACATGCCAGGGATTTAGCATCACCACATGCCTTGTAAGCACAAGGTCATGAGTTTGATCCCTGGTACCACGGGAAAGAAAAAAATGCAGTTAGTTCAGTGGTTCTGGCACCTGTCTCGCAAGCTCAAGGTCCTGAGTTTGATCCTCGGTACTAAAAAAAAAAAAAAAAAAAATGCAATAACAGGCATGAGTATCTGAAAATATTTTTTTGAAAAAAAATTAATGTAATAATTTTTTTTGAGACAGGGTCTCGCTTTGTAGTTCAGGCTGGCCCTGAGCTCACTATGGTGCCCAGGCAAGCCTCAAACTCAGCAATCCTCCTGCTCTGCCTCCCGAGTGCTGGGATTATAGGTGTGAGCCACCACGCCCGCACTGTGGTATGTGGTATTGATTGCTGGTGGGCGTGAGTCTCCACACCCAGCATTGTATGTGGTTATCAGGGATCGAATTCAGGACCTTGTGCTTGCAGAGGCAGGCAGCAGAACCACTGAGCTAAATCTCTGGCCCCAATATAATAATTTTTGATAAAATACTTAAAAATCCCTACATACATATGAGTCACCAGAGCTCAATCAAGAAGATATAAAAATTCTAAATACTGTAGTATCAGTCAATTAAATTGAAGATGTAATTAAAAAGCATACCAACAATGAAAACCCCAGGTCCTTACAGATTTACTACTGAGTTCTATGAGACATCTGGAAAAGAATTAATGCTGCTACTTCCCAAACTCTTTATTGAAACTGAAAAGAAAACAATACTCCCAAAGCCATTCTTGGAAGCAAGCATCACTGATACCAAAATGAGAGAAGGTTCCAACCCAAAAAGAGAACCACAGGCTAATCTTCCTAAAGAACATAGATACAAAAATCCTCCATAAGATACTGCCAAACAGAATGCAGCAAGTCATCAAGAAGATTATACACTATGACCAAGTAAATTTCATTCTAGGGATACAGGGATGGCTCAACACATATGCAAATCAATAAATGTAATACACTATATTAACAGACTCAAGGACAAAAATCATATGGCCAGGGGCACTCGGGAGGCAGAGGGAGGAGGATTGCTGAGTTCCAGGCTTGCCTGGGATACAGAGTGAGCTCAGGGCCAGCCTGAACTGCAAAGCGAGACCCTGTCTCAAAAAAAAAAATCATATGCCCATCTTAATAGATGCAGAATTAGCATTTGACAAAGCTCAATACCCATTCATGATAAAAACCCTACAGAAAATTGGAATAGGGCTGGTGATTTAGCTCAGTGGTTCCGGCATCTGCCTTGCAAACTCAGGTCCCAAATTCAATCCCCAATACTACATACCACTGTACCAGGTGTGGTGGCTCAGGCCTGTAATCCCAGCGCTCAGGAGGCAGAGGATTGCTGTGAGTTCAAGGCTAGCCTGGGCTACATATTGAGTTCAGGGCCAGCCTGAACTACAAAGTGAGAGCCTATCTCAAAAAACTAAAAAAATAAAATAAAAAACTGGAATAGATGGTCATTATCTCAACCTGATAAGACCCATCTATGACAAACCAATAGTCAACATCATAATAAATGGTCAAAAACTGAATTGTTTCTCTCTAAATAGTACAAGGATGCCTATTGTCATTACTCTTATTCTATGTGGTTCTGAAAATATTAGCCACAACAAGTAGACAAGAGAAAAAATAAAGGGAATAAGGATAGGAAAAGAAGAAGTTAAACTATGATTATTTGTGGATGAATGCTCTGCATAGAAGACCCCAAAAGCAAGCTCCACCAAAAGACTTCCAGATTTAATAACCAAACTCAGTAGCATAGCTGGATACAAAGTCAGTACTCAGAAATCAATAGCATTTCTATACACAAATAATAAATTCACTGAGAGGCACATTAAGGAAACAACACTTTTCATGGTAGGATAAAAAAAAACACCACTTGTTAGGTACTGGTACAAATTCTCAATGTCAATCGTGATCATAATGTTTTTATAAAATGAGGCAATAAAATCAATTTTTTAAAAAACAGAAAAAAGAAAGAAAAGAAAAATTACCTAGGAATCCAGCTAACAAAGGAAGTAAAAAAAATCTCTGCATTGAAAACTACAGCACTCTGAAAAAGAAGATTGAAGATATCAGAAAAATGGAAAGGCATCCCTTGTTCTTGGGTAGGAAGAACTGATATAATGAAAATGGTCATCCTTCCACCAGGCCTAGCAAAGTGTATTCCATTTAAAACCCTCAGGGTTTGCTACATCTCAGTGCACCAGTTGTAAATGAAAGATGGCTGTGTGGTCATTGCTACCTGTTCATCTCTGAACATTTGTCATTGTAGGGGCTTGTGGAGAGGTGGCCCAAGGTCATAGTGTTGGCTTTGTGGCTGTGACAGTAACAGACAAACAGCTTCAAAGGAGAAAGGACTGATTTTAGCTCATGGTTTCAGATGTTTCAGTCCATGGTTATTTGGTTGAATCATTTTGGGCCTCTGATAAAGGAAGAGGATCATGGAAGAGAATGTGTGGTGGAAAAAAGCTACAAGCTGCTTGCTCATTTCACAGTCACTGGAAAGGGGAGAGAGGGAGACAGAGGAGCTGGGGACCAAATATCCCTTTGAGAGCATGCACACAGCAATTACTTCATCCATCTAGGCCCTGCCACTTCTCTGTAAGCCCTTCAGCTCAGAACCGCTTACTGGTCAACCCCTCATGGGATCAGCGCCCCACTAATACAAAGTCAGCACTCAGGTGACCCAGACACCTGTCTGAGGTCCTCCTCTGAACACTGCTGGGTCTGGGGGACACATTCAGGATGCAAACGGGAAGAGTGACAGCCTTCAGGCTCCTGGAGCCGGCGTGTCCACACAGACCCAGGTGTTACCCCCAAGATTCCAGTGTGTGTCCAGTGGCCCCAGCCTCAGGCACCACTGCCCCTCCTGGGACCCAAAAGACCACAGCATTATTTCCGGTTCTTGAAGAGTCTTGCCAGTCCTCCCACCAAAAGATGGGTTCTAATTCTCCTCCCTTTGTGTGCAAACTGATTTTAGTGACTTCTTCCTAAGGAACTGGATGCAGCACAAGCAGCACCATACGACTTCTTTGTGTGTGGTGTCTTTTTGGGTTTTGGTTTTTGAAACAGGGTGTTGCTACATAGTTCAGGCTAGCCTGGAATTCACTATGTAGTCCAGGTTGGCCTTGGACTTGCAGCAATCATCCTGCCTCAGCTTCCCACATCCTGGGATTACAAGTGTGCTCCACCACACGAGGTTTCTATATAACTTCTTTATCTTCCTTTTTTTTTTTTTCTTTGTGGTACTATTGGAGATTCAATCCAGGAAGCACTGAGCTACACTCCCAACCCCTTTTATTTTTTTTTATTTTGAAACAGGGTCTTGCTAAATTGCCCACACTGTGCTTGAACTTGCTGTTCTGCCTTAGCCTCCTAGAGTGCCAGGATTACGAACGTGTGAGCCATATAACTTCTGAGGTGAGCGCCTAAACTTTCATGAGTCCTGCCTCGGATCTTCCCCCTCAGGCCCAGCCACCACCCTGCGAGGAAGGCCAGGCCACACTGAGAGGCATGGGCCAGAGGACTGAGAGGCCTGGTCCTCAAGTGACTCCACGCCTGTTTCAGGCTTCCGGTCAGGACAGAAGGGATGCCGGCTTGGAGCCCCTGAGTGTGAAGTGCAGTTGTTTTTATGGCTCCAACTTTGGGGGTGATTTGTTATGCAGCCATAACAGCAGGACCACCCCCTTCCCTTCCTGAGAATTTGAGCCTGCTGACGTCAGCAGCCCAGATGAACCATTGTTTTTAAGGACCAGGTGAAAGGTCAGCCTCTGTGCCGCCATTCTGATGCCTGAGGGTGGCTTTATCTCCTCTTCGGTTCTGTCACGGCATGTCACCAGTGATTAAAGCCACTTGTATCTGCCTTCCAGGTAGGCTGTAAACTTCCTGGAGGACCGCTTACATGTGTCACCTCTTCTGTGTCACTCGATATGTGACACAAGTAATAGTGCCTTAGATGTGGACCGCGTAATCAAACTACAAACCCCCTGCACAGCATATTTTCTATTACTTCTTGTGTAGATGTGTGCAAATGTTTTTCTTTTGAGAGTGAGTACTGAGGCTTGATCCCAGGGTACACGGAACTCTATCCCCAGCCCTTTTTTTATCTTGAGACTGGGGTCTTCCTAAGATGCTCAGGCTGGCCTTTAACTTGCAGCCCTCCTGCCTCAGCCTCCTGAGTGGCTGAGATCACCGAGGAGAAGCAAGGATGCTCAACTAGGAGCTAGAAGGCCTGGACTCTGCCCCAGGCTTGTGTCTTCCCGCCTCCGTGGTGTAGATAAATCACCTCATCCCCATATCCCGCCACCATGCATCCCCAAAATATCTCCGTGCATTGCACCTTTACAAATGTATGCCACGCCTGGTGTGACAGCACACACCTGTAATCCCAGCACGCGGGAGCCCAGGGCAGGAAGATCACCAAGAGTTCAAGGCCGGCCTGGACTGCATAGGGAATTCAAGACCAGCCTGGACTACATAGTGAGACCCTGTCTCCATTAAAAAAATAATTAAAAAATTAAAAAATGGGCTGGGAATGTAGCTCAGTGTGAAGAAGAAACAAACAGTCCAGGGCTGGTATGACACCTCCATGGATACAAAGGGCTCAAGCTTTTTTGTGCCATTAGCCATAAGATATAGGCCTTATCCTTAAGGTCTAAAATAGCTGCTACAGCTCCAGCCATCATATCATAGTTCCAAGCACCAGAACTGAAGAAAGGAGTACATGTTACCTCCCTTCTAAGACTTCCTAAAAACTCCATTCAGTACTTCAGTGTATTCATTGGCTATAACTGAATCTGGCTGAGATGGAGTCTGATAAATGGCTTTTAGCTGCTAATCAGCATGCCAAGTGAAGCACTGAATTCTTTGGATTTGTGTGAGCGCCACAGAGCAGCTGTGAAGGCAGCTGGAACCTGCAGCACGGCAGCCTGAAGGCAGCACGGTGTGGTCAGCAGGAGCCCCGGCGTGGTCAAGCACACATTCCCTCAGCACTCCCGGCGCGCTCCTAACCAGCAGCCACTTCCCTGGGACTCATGTGCCTTCCACTCAGGGAGGCTGAGGCAGGAGGACTGCAAGCTGTAGCCCAGCCTGGGCAGCTCAGGGAAGTCCTGTCTCAAGTACAGGAGAGGCCGGCCGCAGCTCAGAAGGAAGGCCTGTGGGTTTAATCCCCAGCGCCACAAAAAACAATGATGCAAATTTCTTGTTCCTATTCACTCAGCAAAGTTCTCCTAAATTCCGGCAGAAGATAGCTGTGACAGTGAAATTCGAAGAGCGAGGCGAGCCTGGGATTTACAGCCTGGCCTCTGGCGGCGCCCGAGGCTGCCTCCCTGCGACAGTCTGGTCCCCCATGGGACAGCTGTGCCCTACACCGCGGCACTCTGGCCCAGGTGGCCCTGCTCCCGCAGTCGAAGGCCGGCTCTTTCCTGGGGTCCTGTGGGTGTGAGGGCCTGGAGCGCCCCCTTGGTTTAGGCTAGGCCCAGGAGGGCCTCGTCCCTTGCACCCCAGGTCCTGTCGCACCAGTTATTTTGTGTGAGATGGAATTCAGTGCACAAAGGAATGGAGGGTGTCCTTGTGTGCTATTGTCACTAGTTCCCATGGAAACCAGCAAGTGGTTTAAACCCGGAAGTCTCCTGGGTGTGGTGGCACGCACCTGTCATCCCAGCATTTGGGAGGCTGATGCAGGAGGATCGCTGGGAGTTCCAAACCAGCCTGGGCTACAGCAGTGAGAGTACGTACAAACAAAAAGATGCAAAACAATGCCTGTAAGTGTGTTTTCGCAGGTTCCACCCATGTCCCACGTTTGGGCCTTTGTTTATTTGATCAGTACTGCTGCTGACCCGGAGCTTACCCGCTGACGTCCTTGAGATAGCTGTGACCCCTGCAGAGGGGAAACTCCAGCACATCTTGTGGGGGACAGAGGAGGTCGTGATATTTTCCGAAAAGCTCAGAGCCCAGCAAATCTGGGATGCAGTGTGAACACCTATTGTTTGAAACCAAAGGAAGCTGTTTCCCCGCAAGGGAAGAAATTGGACTGGGCACTAAGAATAGAGCAGGAGGGACGCCAGCTCAGCTTCGGCTGAGAAATGAATTTCACCCGAGTCACACTTATTGTCTATTGTTCCCATCCTCTGGGCTGCCTGGGCTGGGAGCTGAGTTTCGCCTAAATTCTCACAGTCCACATTATTACTTCCCTTTGTGTAACTTTTGGGAAAAAATTCAATATGAATCAGATTTGTTTTCAGCTCCCACCAAAGAGAGGCCTTAAACACACACACACGCACACGCACACGCACATGAGCAGCTGAGATCAGGTCTCAGGGGCAGCGGCCTCCCTCCCTGCAGCGAGGCGCGTCTGCAGTCCGGTGCTCTTCCTGTCCTGACTTGGACCCCGCACCTGCCCCCCAGGCACCTGCCTCCCCGGCGTGGTCTTCCTCCTCTGTTTCTTCTCCATGATATTTGCAAACTTGGAATGTGTTACTGGACACTTTGCAACCACAGGGCACGCACCCCGCTGCTGCTCCAAGGCAAGGCTTCTAGCCCCTCTCACTCTGATGGGCCGAGTGGATTTCCAGGCGTCCCTTAAATTACCCAGATTCTCTTTCTGATGTTTGAAACTAAGGTTTGTGTTTTTTGCTGGTTTTGGTTTTTTGAGGCCAGGGTCTTGATATGTAGCTCTGGCTGCCCTTGAAGTCACCACATAGCACAGACTAGACTCGAATTCATGGTGATCCTCCTGCCTCAGCCTCTCGAGTGCTGGGATTACAGGTGTGCACTACCTGCCAGATCTTCTTAAATATTTGTGGTGATACTGGCGATTGAGCCCATGGCCAACTTTCCCCCTAAGCTACATCACCAGTCCTTTTTGTAGCTTTTAATTTGAGGCAGGGTCTCCGTACACTGCCTCAGCCTTCTGGGATTATAGGTGTACATGAACCTGCCTGGCTACCATCTATCCATTTTTGGATGTATAGTTCAGTGGTGTCCACTACGTATACATTACTGGGTAACAGGTCTCCAGAACTTGGGAAAGTTGTGGAAAGAACATGTGGGAAACAGAAGCTTTCGGGCTGGAGATGGTAGAAAGCTTGCCTAGCCCATGCAAAGCCCATGCTTGCTTCTCAGCGTCGTAAAGAACCAAACCTGAAACTTTACCCACTGAACAACAGCTTGTGTCCTCTTGCCCAGGAAACTCCTCTCCCATTTTGTGTATTGATGAACTGACTATTGTAGAAGCCCCGCAGAAGTGTGGTCACACGGTATTTGTCATTTGGGGCCTGGCTTATTTCATGTAGTGTTTTAAATAGGGTTCACTCGTGCTGTACTGTGGGGTAGGATTTCCTCCCATTTGAAGGCAGAATAACGGCACCCGTAGTGTGGGAGGACCGCGCTGTGTAACCACTCATCCGGGCCTGGACAGTGGGGTTGCTACCTTCTCTTTGCTGCTGCAGATTGGGCTGATGTGAACATGGCTGTGTAAATGCATCCTTGAAGCCAGGCATGGTAGCACATCACTGCAATCCCAAGATTTGGGAGGCTGAGGCAGGAGGATCACCACAATACCAGGCTGAACTACAGAGCAAGACCCTGGTTCTATAAATAATAAATAAATAAATAAACGCCTCTTTGAGATCCTGCTTTAGCTCTTTTGGCTACATGCCCAAAACTAGATTTCTAGATCATGGTAGTTCTATTTTATTTTATCTTTTTTTTTTTTTTTTGAGACAGGGTCTTGCTTTGTAGTTCAGGCTGGCCCTGAGCTCACTATGTAGCCCAGGCCAGCCTTGAACTCAGCAATCCTCCTGCCTCTGCCTCCCAAGTGCTGGGATTACAGGCGTGAGCCACCACGCCTGGCACTGTGGTGTGTGGTATTGATTGCTGGTGGACATGAGTCAGCACACCCAGTATTGTTGTATGTGTTTACCGGGGATCGAACCCGGGACTTCGGACTTCTGGCAGGTGCCGGAACCACAGAGCTAAATCTCTGGCCCCCTCTATTTTATTTTTTTGAGGAAACTTCCTGCTGTTTTCTTCTTTCACTTTTAATCCAGAGCAAAACTAAGAAGCATTTGTCAAAGTTACACCGGGTTTTTTTGTTTTGTCAGACAATGAGGAAAAAAGGGTGGGGCAAAATTAATATCAAATGAAGTCTCAGCAAGGTCAGAGCAGCGAGCCTTTTAATCTTGCCATCAGATTCTTCCAAGTTTGTCTTCATCTGCAACCTGTGATGCCTACTTCTCATGCTGCTCTCGGCCTCTTCTAACGGAGCCTCAGTCCCTCAGCTACAAGGAATTCTCAGAGGCAAAGGGAAGTTAGAGACGCACCTCTCCTCTGTCTGACCTCTCAGACTGGTTGCGTAAAACCACAAAGGAACCAGCGTCCACCAGGAAGCTTTTGGGGGCGGTGCCAGGGATTGGCCCCAGGCCTGGGACAAGCTAAACGCGTGCTACTGGGGCCACAGATTAGGCAAGAGAACTGGCTGGGCAAGTGGGCGTGGCTGGTCTAGCAGAGATCCAGGACACAGGGGCAGAACCTTCCCAGCCCTGCACCTGGGACCAATGAGAAAGCGAGGTCTTCAGTTCTTCTAGCATGAAATCAAGCAGGGTTTGGATAGATGGCCTAGAGCTGATGTCAACCTGGAGACTAGGGGATGAGAAAGATCTCGGCCGTTAACCCCATGGCCCCTGGGAGCTCTCTAGTGTCTCACTGTCACTCTGCAGGGGTCCTTCTTTTCCTCCCTTCAGTTGGCCTGACTCACTCTGTAGAGCAGACTTCTTTTCCTACCTGTAGTAAAGGTAAAACCTGGCTACCCTTTTCATGTGTGTCTTGTCCAAGTCTTTGTTCAGGACACCAAGAACCTAGAAAGAATCCATGGAAAGAGTCTAGAGGACCTCAGAACCTGGTAACAATACCACTGAGCTGTGTGCCAGCTGAAACATTTTTGGAGCTGAAACTATGTGGCATTTTCTTCACATCGTATCAAGCACTGCTGTGCTACATCTTTATGCACGAATTTTCACCAAGAGGCTCTCATCGCAACTCACCTGAACGTCGTCTTGGTCCAGACACTTAGCCTATATCCTTTTCTATACCCATTCCGCTATACCCTTTTCTCCCAAAACAGCAAAGAGTGGAAGATTACTACATGGTGTTACTTGATGACTGGATTCTTGGCTCTCTGAGGACACATTCTAGGGAGAGCTCCTTAAACTAAAGGGAATATGCCAGGTGTGGTGGCACACACTTATCCCAGCACTTGGGAGGCTGAGGCAGGGGGATCGCCATGAGTTCGAAGTCAGCCTGGGCTATATACTAAGCTCGAGTCCAGCCTGAAATGCACAGGGAGACTGTCTCAAAAAAGGGGGAGGATACAATCAGGGCTGTGGACACCTCAAGAAATTCACTTCCTTTTCTGAGGAAAGGACTCACTTTCTAAGCAGTCCAGGAGACAGTGGTTGACTGATTCATACCAGGGATTCAACCCAGGGGCTCTCACTAACATCACCAGCTCCTTTTTAAAATTTTTATTGAGGCTGAGGCAAGAGGACCACAAGTTCCAGTCTGGCCCTGGTCACTTAGTGACTTAGCAACCCTATCTCAAAAAGAAAGAAAGAAAGAAAGAAAGAAAGAAAGAAAGAAAGAAAGAAAGAAAGAAAGAAAGAAAGAAAGAAAGAAAGAAAGAAAGAAAGAAAGAAAGAAAGAAAGAAAGAAAGAAAGAAAGAAAGAAAGAAAGAAAGAAAGAAAGAAAGAAAGAAAGAAAGAAAGAAAGAAAGAAAGAAAGAAAGAAAGAAAGAAAG
>PVIC010018940.1:0-31077 GCA_004025085.1 Thryonomys swinderianus
AGAAAGAAAGAAAGAAAGAAAGAAAGAAAGAAAGAAAGAAAGAAAGAAAGAAAGAAAGAAAGAAAGAAAGAGAAAGGAAGAAAGGAAAGAAGGAAGGAAGGAAGGAAGGAAGGAAGGAAGGAAGGAAGGAAGGAAGGAAGGAAGGAAGGAAGGAAGGAAGGAAGGAAGAAACTGACTAAAAGCTTGTACATAAATGAATTATCTTACATGAATAAAAATAATTTTATGAGACACCCATAAAATTCTATTAAATATTCTATGAGACAGTCTATTAAATATTCAAGGTCCACCTTTAAGAAAAGCAACATACACAAAATTCCAGAATTATAAAGTTTAAGAAATTAAAGATGACAGAGTAAAGAGTAGAAGCTAAAAGCAGCCTGTCCTGGACCTGGAAGTCAGACATCTGTAACACATCAATTTAGTGAAGATATAAAGCACAGAATAGCCAAAAGGAAAACTAGAAATTACAGATGCCAGAGAAAATGAAGATACCTCAAAGAAAAAAAAAAAAAGGGCTTGGGATGCTCTCTGACCCCTGGGAAGCCAGACATTTCTTTACTGAGGCAAGGTAAACCCAGAGGGCTTTGCGGTTCCAGGGGAAAAACAGAACGGGATGGCATCGCAGGCCCAAAATAAAACCATGGTCATGGCAAACTGCAAAAACACCATGAGATTTTACTTTGAAACTAGCAACCTGTCCATAGCAGAATGGAGTTCAGAAGTGCATTGTAGTGTCCATCATATTTGAGAACGTTTAATCAGGAACCATTTTAAGAAGGGGTTGATTATTCATATTGGAACTACAGAACAACTATTGAATAATTACAATTCAGGGGTTTTGGAGTTACTCTATTTCAGTACCTTCGTGGGAGATGGCCACAAGATACAGTCATGGGGAGGGTGTGGGTCAGACAAAGACTCCTTGAAAAGTTCAAACTCAGGCTAGAAGGACACAGGAGTCTCATCTTCTGTTTTGAAAAAGCCAGTTCAGTCATCTTTGACTTTTAGAGGGAGGTGGGTTAAAAATGTAGACATTAGATCTAATGGATTCTTTGACAAGCCCAAACTACCCCACTGCCTACAGTCAGAATTCAGTGGCATATGTGTGTGTGTGTGTGTGTGTGTAGGTATTTCCATCTATCAATGTGACTAGAGCTACAGACCACCTTTAATGGTTACTACAGCCCAGGATATATGCATAAAGGAATTAGGGTGGAGGAAGGGAAATAAAAAACTCAGAGGCCATGAAAGTTAGGTAGAGAAAGCAGTGATTTGTACACATGGAGGGGTATGAAATACAGAAGTGGCTGGAGCTCATACCACCTTAGAGCCGACACCATTTGACTGACCATGTGCAGCTGGAAAGACAGAGCACGACTCAGAATTCACATGCAAAAACACAAGGCTGGCATTAAAATAGGACTTCATAGTGACTCACTATATCAAGTGACTTTTTATATTACATGGATTTCAACAAAGCAAACTCCACAATGAAACCACTCATTCCAAAACACAGAGGAATATTTAGACTGATTTCTGGTTGATTTCAGGAGGAGGGATGTTGTTCTCTTTTTTGTTTGTTTGGTTGTATTCATCTGTTATTGTTCTCATCTTGTTTATTGTTCCTTGCTACTTTTATCAAATTTTATTCAACTTTCTTTTATTCATTAATTTGGAACATTTTCAGTTTTCTCTTTCTCTTCCTTTTTGTTGTTTTTTTTCAAATTTTATTACATTCATTTTCCCCTTCATACTCAGCACATATTTGTGGTTATTACTATTAAGCTTTACTAATCTTTTGTTATTATTTTTGAATTATTTTCTATAATTATTGGTAATATAATTGTTGCATTTAGAAGAAATTTACTACATGCCACTATTTAGTTAGTCTTTTTATCTATATTATGATGACAGCTCTCTTTTCTGAGAGTTGTTAAAGGTGGTAGAGTGAGAGGTCTTACTGGTTCTTACGGTATGTTTCTATCAAACTTTTTTTTGATTCTATCATTGTTCTTCATTTTGTTGCTAGTGCCAAAGTGATATACTCCTGTTATGAATGTGTTTTTGTTGTACACCTTTCTGTTATTATCAATACTGTACACTTCGGAGAAACTTAGTGCTGGATCAATTTTCCTGCAGCGTCCCCACCAAATAAATGGAGGTAGTTGGATTTGTTATAGAAGAAAGAACTTATACTTTGCTGTTTCCAGAATGCATCATCGACTAGAAAGGGGCCATTGACTGTAGAGATGTCCTTACTAGGCAAAAAGTCTCTCCCCTATTATCAGCTCTCAACTCTGTGCACACATATATACAAACACACACAGATGCACACACGCACACATGAAACTTAAGAAAACAAAGTGACAAAATGCCTTAAAAAAAACTGCCAAGTCCTACATGGGACATTGTCTGGAAGAAAATAAAAAATCCAACTACTTAATTGTATGGAGTGGTAAGAAATAAATTAATAAAAGATCAGTAAAAAGGCCAGCCAGCTCAGAGATGACATAAGTAAACAGACAGTGGAATTAATATACAAATGATCAATAAGTTTATAAAAGGGAGTAATAAAAATGTAGCTAGACTAAACAAAATGAGTAAAAAACCAAGAATGTCCATTTTAAAATAGAATTAGGGTCCATAAAAATGTACCAAAGAGAAATCCAGGAGATAAATAATTGGTTTGAAAGTATGCATAACAGATATAAACAATGTGAAGAATGTGAGAACTAGAAGATACTATTTATGTACATCACCATGTACCGAAAGAATGTTTAACATCTACAAAGGGTTAGGGAAAATGAGTGCACTTGTTGGTAGATGACACAAAGGCTAATCTAAAATTAATTAGAATAAGTGAAGAATAAGAAGATAGCACAAATGGCACAAAATTGTTTGCAAATAGAATGCCAGAAAACTTTCCAAATATCAGGAAATTGAAATACAGTTAAACAATGTTTATAGAACCCCAAATGCCAATATCAGAATGGAAGTTTTCTGAGTCATACCATTGTCCAAATACCAGAAATTTAATGCAAGGACAAAATCTTTCATGCTGTTAGAGAAAAGAAAGTCACGCTAAGGATAAACTCATTATAACTACAACAGAATTACCTCTCAACAGAAATGGAGAACTTAGCATGATATTTCTTTTTTAAAAAATTGAATTCTTTATTGGTATGTTTTATATACAGTTTACAATCACACTCGACATTGGGGAATTTGTACCAGTATATGATACAAGTTAATTCTAATTTTTACCCATCTCCCTGCCCAGACCAACCCCCCCACCCCTTATATACATACTATTTTTCCTTTCCGAATCATATTCACTCTTTCCCCTGATTACATTCCCCCACCACACTCCCTTTGAATAGTTCCTATTTTTTTTTTTTTGAGACAGAGTCTCGCTTTGTAGTTCAGGCTGGCTCTGAGATTACTATGTAGCCCAGGCAAGCCTCAAACTCAGCAATCCACCTTTCTCTGCCTCCTGAGAGCTGGGATTACAGGCGTGAGCCACCATGCCTGGCGAATATTTCCTATTTTACAAAATCTATCATACATTCTAGAACTCATTTACATCTACAGGTTTTCATACCAAAGAAAAAATATGGTATTTACATATCTGTGATCTATGTATTTCACTTATTAGTGTGTCCTCAAGGTGTATCCATTTGCACATAAATGAATGAAATTTGCCATTCTTTATGGCAAAGTAATACTCCATTTTATACAAAAAACAAAAACATCTTCTTTATCCAGTGTCCAGTTGATGGGCGTCTGGGTTTTTTGCAAGATTGGGCTATCACAAACTGAGCTGCTATGAACATGGGTGTACATATGACTTTATAATATGATTATTTGTATTCCTTTGGGTATATTACAGTAGCATATTTCTAAGTCCTAAATAATACAACATTCACCTCAGACTAACATATCTTGTAAGACTATTTTTTAAAACAGATGGATAAAGTCTATTCCTGACAAAGAGCATCTTAAGAAACTAATGACCAAAAACCAGCACTTCAAAAAATCTAAAGGAGATCCTAAAAGAGACAATGAAGCCAACAGTGAAAAAAAAAATCCTACTAATATGAGTACAAGCTGGCATGGAGAGCAGATAAGAAGGGGGGAAAAAAACAAGAGGGAAGCAGTACAATGGCACGAATGAATCAGTACATTTCAGGAATAACTCACAATGTGAATGCTCTCAAATTCACAATCAGTAAACATAGATTGGCAGAATGCAGAAACAACCAACACCCGATGGCAAGTTGTATCCAAGAAAGACATCTAATCCACACAGAATTTCATAGTGTTAAAAATCAAAAGATGCAAATAATATTATAAGCAAAGGGATCTTGGAAACAAGCCAGAGTATCTATGATATTTTCAGAGAAACTGGACTTTGAGTCAAAATGTATCAGAAGAGTCAATAAAGAACACTACATACTGGTTCAGAGAACAATTCAACAAGTGTAGATAACAATTGTAAACATTTATGTACCAGACACCAGTGCACTGAACTTCTTATAAAACAAACTACTAGACCAATAAACTTCAAAAGAATTGTAGTGGGCATTCTCAATATTCCAGAGTCACAAATAGAAAGCTCAACTAAAAAATAAGTAACAATAACAAAAATTATATTCAATTATATTTTCAAGGAAATGAACTTGGTGTATAGGAGTGGCCTTTCTAACAATGGAATACACATTGATCTCAAAACAGATGTTTTTTCAAGATATGGCACATCATACCCCATAAAGCTTGCTTAAGTAAATGCAAAAGAATAAAAATATTGTATGAACAGTATTAGATCATAGTATACCAGAAATAGAAATAAATGGCAGAAACAACAGAATTTATGAAAACACATGGAAATAAAAATACACTCTTCAGTGATCAATGTGTTAGAGCTGACCCCTAGGAGTGGTGAGTGTGAAGATACATGGTTATAACTGCAACATTCGGGAAGCTAAAACAGGATGATTATTTTGAGTTGATGCCAGCTTGAGCTTCACAGTGAGTTCAAGGCCAGCCTGAACTAATAGTGAGACTTTGTCTCAAAACAACACAAAAGATGAAGCCCAAGAAAAATGTTACCCTTAGAATAAAATGCAAATGCCAATAAAATATCCTGGAACCTATGGGACACAATGAATGCACTCCAACTGAGAAGTTTATAGCTTTCAATGACTACAACAGAAAAACAGAGAAAACTCAAATAAGTAGCCCTACTCCAGATCCTACAAAAAGAATAATCTAATTCAAAGCCAGTATAGATGGAAATTATGAAAATTACAGTAGTTATTGATGAAGTTGTGATAGAAAATACAAAGATTCAATGAATTGAAGAGCTAATTATCTGTAAGAATAACAAAATAGAAGGGCACTTAGCCAATCTTATCAAAAACAACAAAAGGCTAGGGATTGAACTCAAGTGGTACCGTGCCAACCTTGGACACACAAGAGCTGGAGTTCGAGCTCTGGTACCACAAAAGAAAAGAAAAAAAAATGAAACAGAGCAAAGACATATATTAATGTTATCAGAAAGGAGAAAGTGGAAATTATAATGACACCCAGAAGTAAATACTTTGAAAGCCAGTTGTCCAATAAATTTGTGAATTCAAAAGGAACAAATAGGTTCCTACATAAATGTGATTATCAAAACTGAGTCAAGAAAATATAAAATTTCAGAGTAGTCCAATAAGTATGATGAAATTTAGTCAGAAAAAATATGATCACAAAGAAAAGCCTTCCATTTGATGGATTTAGTACTGGATTCTACAAGGTCTTCATGGACGATCTAATGCCAATATTGATTAAATTATTTAATAAAATTTATTTTTTAAAATTTTAGTTTTTAAAATTTATTTTATTGGTGTCACTTCAACATAAAGAATTTGTACCTATATATGGCACAACTTAATTCTTATTTGTCTCATTCCCCTGCCCTCCCTACAACTCCCTGCCCCTTATATATCTAAGCTTTGATGGTACAATTAAAAGAAAAAAAGCTTATTTAATAAAATTTAAATAGAGAAATATTGTGAACCTCATTTTTTTTTTTTTTTTTTTGCTTTTTTTGGAGACAGGGTCTTGCTTTGTAGTTCAGGCTGGCCCTGAGCTCACTATGGTGCCCAGGCAAGCCGCCGCGAACTCAGCAATCCTCCTGTCTCTGCCTCCCGAGTGCTGGGATTACAGGCGTGAGCCACCACGCCCGGCATTATATGTGGTAACCGGGGATCGAACTCAGGTCCTTACGCTTGCGAAGCAGGCGCCGGAACCACTGAGCTAACCCTCCGGCCCAATGTGAACCTCATTTTGAAGCGGGCATTAACTGAAATGCAAAACCAGAAAAGTATTTAGTGGCAAAACAATTTATAAGCCAATAATGAATATAGATGAAAAATTGTTAACAAGACACAATCAACATTCAATAAATCATTAAAAATATAACCCAACATGACAGTAGTCTTTATCCCAGGCTTCAACAAGAATGGTTCATCAAATTCACATCAATAAAAGGAGTAGATCACATAAACAGAAACAAGGACAAAAATCACACGGTCTTTGGAACTGATGCATAAAAAGGCTTTGACATTATTTGACATCATGATGAAAACAATCTTGAAAAAATTATAGTACTACTATATTTAAATTTGTCACAAAACCATTTATGAAAAACCTACTTGCCAACATCATATTATAAGGGGAAAACTAAAATTTTTCCTCCACATCAGGAGCAAGATAAAGATGTCCACAATTTCTATATTTTCAATAGAGTACTGCATCTTTAGGAGATATCAGGAAGATTAAATAAAGGATGCTTACAGGAAAAAAAAGTCAACCTGTCTTTATTTGCAAGTGGCCTGATCCTCTACGTAGATAGAAATATAGTTAGATAAATACTATTAGAACTAATAAATACATTTAGTAAGTTAGCAGAATACAAAATCAAAAACAAAAGCATTCTAATGTGCCAAAATGAGGAAGAAATTAGGAAAACAATATGATTCACAATACTTTCAAGTAAAGTTAAATGCTTAAATATTAATTTAAAATGAAATAGGATACTTGTATAACAAAATATGATACTAGGTAAAAGAAGACTGAAAAACACATCAGAAAATGAAAATGTATCCCATGTTCCTGTAAAGGCAGAAATAGTATTGTCAGCATCTTCTGGGGAAACCACTGTATTGATGGTACCTAAGCAGGCTGTGAGCAGTGCAGGATGCAAAGACTTAACCCTACAATTGGCTTGCTTATAGAATCCATCCATCCAAACCCGGCATTCTGAAGTCAGACTCATCCAAATTCCATTTCCAGCAGTAAAATATTCCTTATTAAAAAGATAAGGACAATTATTAACCACAACCTACAGTTTTTTCTTTCTGTTCTGTTCCTTATTTAAGCATGTTTTAGCTTTCCTTTACAAGACTTCCCTGCATCAGTAATAAGTCCTTAGAAACTGCGTGTCTTCTCATGTCACCCCTTGACCTCAGTCTAACTGTGATGTCACAATATCAAGAGCTGTGCATGTTCAGGGCTTCTGGTTCAGCCTTGTTGTATGAGCACTGGCTGTCCTGGCTCCCTATTTCTCTGGCTCTGTAATTTTTTCCTGGAGTTTTTTTTTTTTAACACTTAGTAGGAAATCTCAGCCCATCACAGGGGTCTGTTATAATGGCCAAATTTCCAAAACTGATATGTACGTTTTATTTAATGCAACCCTAACCAAAATACCAATTAAATTCTTCACAGAAATAGAAAATCAAACCTCAAATTCATGAGGAAACAAAAAGATCAAGAATAGACTATGCAAACTTGGCAACAAGAGCAAAGCAGGAGACATCACAACCATGGATTTCAAGCTATAGTATAACAGTACGTGATTTAAAAACAACACAAAGCACTACTGACACCAGAGCAGGCCAGAATGTAATGGCAGAGAGGATGGAGAAACAACCACAAGCACATTCCATCATCTGATCTTGAACAAACTGGCAAAAACGTACTCAGCAGGAACATTATCCTCTTTATTAAATGCTGCTGGGAAAACTGGTTATACGCATGCAGAGGATGGAATTTAGGATCATAGTTTTTACCAGGTAGGATATTATACTCACGGGGCCAAAAATGTAAATATAAAATAAGAACACTTAATCTGTTTGAAAATAAGATAGGTAAGACTATGAAAGCATAGGCATAGGCAAGGACATTCAAAATAGAATGCCAATTGTACACGAACTAACATCAAGAAGAAAAGAGATTGTGGCAAATCAAAAATTTCTTCACAAAAAGGAAACAAACAACAAACTGAAGAGCCAAGCTATTGAATGAGAAAAAAATTTCCAGCTACTACGAGACAGGGATCAATACCTAGAAAACATAAATAAGTGAAAATTAGTACCTTCTAAATAAAAGACTTAATCAAAATGGGCAATTGAAATGAATATATAATTCTTAGTAAAAGTATAAATGATAAACAAGTATACAAAATTTTACTTTCTTGGTCATCAGAGAAATGCCAATTCAAACAAAATTGAAATTCTAACTTATTTCAGAAAGAGTAGCTATCATAAAGAAATCAAACAGTAGTAAATCCTAGAGAAATGTGAAAAGAAGAATCCTCCATTCTTGGTTAGAATGGAAATTAATATAATTACTATAAAAATAAGTACAGAGATTCTTCAGAAACTGAAATTAAGAATTCCATTAGACCCAACTATTGTCTTTCTATATATCTTCCTCCAACAGTTAAAATACATACTTTTACAGTAATGCATGCATACTGGCATGTATGGCAGCAAAACTGAAGATAGTTAAACCTCGAAAGCTGTATACATATCAATTGATGATGAATGGATAAGGAAAATATAATATTAATGCACAATATAACACTATGCTGCTATAGTGGAAAAATAATTTGAGTCATTTATAGAAGAATCAATGTGGCTAGAGGTCATATGTGAAGTGAAAAATATCAGAGACTCTACCTTAATTATCATGTCATTTAACTTATAGAAATAATTTAAATACTGAAAGGTAGATGAAAGATACCAGGGAGTTAAGCCTTCTGCAGGAAGGGGACAAAGAAATTGATGGTAAATTTGGTAAGGAGTAAAAAGAATTAGGACACATTATGAACATGCACCAAAACACACTAATAAAACAAAATGAAATAAAAAAATAAATAGAAGCATAATGAGCTTGCAGTACACAATGGTCCCATTCCTCATGCGGGGTCAGTACATTGCGCTGTAAGCCCCGCTCTCCTTCCCTCTCCTCCTCTTCCTACTCCCATGTCCATTCCTTTGGCTCCTTTCTATTTGTGAAGATCTATCTTATTTCTGATTATCTATCTTTTATGTTGCTATTTATTTAATATCTTTGTTTTCTCATATAAGAAAAACCATATGATATATAAGCTTTTTGCCTGACTTATTTCACTTAACATTATAGTCTCATGGTCCATGTGCTTTCCTACAAATGTCTCAAGTGTATCCTCCTTTATGGCAGAGTAGAACGATGTCATAGATACCACATTTTCTTTATCCTTTCATGTGTCGCTGAATATATAGGCAGCTTTTGATATTTATTGATTATAAATTGTGTGGCCATAAATATGGATATACATGTGTTACTCCAATATGATGTATTACTCCAAAAAATCTTTTGGCAAGATTCCTAGAAGGGGGATAGCTGGATTGAATGCCATTTCTATTTCAAATTAAAAGAAATTGCAAGACTTTAGAACCCACCTCAGAATCAAAGACTTTCTATTTTAGTTTTAATGAACACATTACACAGGCACTACTATGAGACATAATAAAATAATCCGATACATGTATGCACTATGTTGTGGGCAAATCAGGTAATTAGCACTTCAGTTTCCTCAAACATTTCTCATCTATGTGTTGAATTGGGAAACTTCAGAATCTTCTCTTTTAAAATTAATGTTACTGTGGACAGTGGTCACCATAACACAGTATAGAGCCCAAGAAGTAGTTTTTTTTTCCCCATTATTCCTGTAGTTTTGTGACTGTTATATAAAGTCTCTCATTGCTCTCCCCATTACTCATCTCAGTGTTCAGAACCAAGAATTTGCTGTCTGCTATTTTCCTCCATCAAATATGGGGAGAGGTTTTCACTAGAATTTCCTTATCTATCTAAAGAGCAGAACAGCAAAGAAAACACAGCTCCTTTCCATTCCTTCTCTTAAATCTCATCGACTATGAAGGAAAACCATGATGAGTAATAAGACCACACAATATGTAATCTGTCCTCAAGGTCTTTCAAATTTCAAACAAAATAATTTCCAATGTATTTAAGTCTCTTGGGTCCACTTATTTTACATGACTAAAATCATGTCATACTCCTTAAATTTACTTTCATTTTTCCACTTTCCTATCTATGTGAAGAAAGATATATAGACATATTAAACTTCATTGGGTCGTTGAGTAATCCTCTCCCAATGCATGTTAAATAAATTTATTCCTTTTCCTTATAAAATAAATAATAAAATATTAGGAATTAACTTTGCACATTACAATAGGGTGTTTCAACCATGCAAAATAAAACACTGTAAGATTTACACAGACCATTTAATGAATATTCATATTTCACTGAAGGTTTTCCTTTCAGTAGTCCAACTTCTGTGTTAATTAAGACCTAGCCTTTGAGTTATGTGAAACTCAGACAAACTCCCTACATTTTGGGAGAAATATCATTAAAACATTCCTGACAGCTTTAATTTAGCTTTAACACTTTTGGTGCAACAATGCACGTTCTGTTTTCATTTGGTTTCAATTTGCCTCAATTTCTCTATTCTAGTGAGCATCACATTGTATGTGTACCTTGATTTGGCAGTTGTAAGGTAAAACAAGACTAAATCTTTGGAGAAATAGCACTCAGATATTTTGTAACATTTTTGCTAATGGCGTTTTCATGGAGAACAGTGCCATTTTAATTTAAAGACTATTATCTCTATTTTACATACACACACGCACCAATAAAATAGTCGAGTAGACATAGAGACAGAAAAATTGAATAACGATGTTATTTCAAATATTCATGTTATCAGAGTCATCATTCTGATACTTAACCATGTGTATCTATGGGATTAAAGACGGCTCCTCTGAACACAGATTAATTTACCAGCAAATTTGACATAGATATTTAGGCTTTTATTTCTCCCACTGGAGCCACTAGGGGGCATATAGGTCCATAAATCTAAAGATCAAGAAGACTTGATCTTGGAAGTCAAGTAAATAAAAATTTAATTTGAATAGGAAAGGATTTTTATGTTGCAACTGATTTAATTATTTACTTTCTAATTTAATTCAAGTACTTCCTGGATTGAAGGTCTGACCAAGCAAATTATAAGGGGAAAAATCACAATTTAAACAATAAAATTTTGATTTTAGTGTCTCAGTAGGAGTTTCTCAGAGAAGATAAACATTTTATCTAATACGGAAAGAATTTATACAATGATATATTGCATTTCCTTCACTTACATGAAGCATGTGTGTATTTTATAAGTATAAAGGTTTAATTCCATTTGTTTTTTTTTTTTCTCTAGAGTGATTTAAAAGAGATCATGATGAGTATAAGCCATTTACTGCTATCTTTACCTTTTAAGAAATAAAATTTAAAAAGGTCAAAATTGGTGCACATTCAAAGTACCAAAAGAAAAATGTTGAACCAAAATAGTACTAACCAGAGGACAAAACTCAACAAATGTGCTCCTTTATTTACTCTACTCTACAAAAGCTCTCTAAGAGTCTTTTTGTAGCCTAAATCCAGGGATCTGAATTGTTCATTAAATAGCAAACATTTGCTTATTTCTTCATCTAATACGTATTGATCAACTGTCACTAACCACTTGTCAGATTTTTTCATTACTTTTACCGTGATTCATGAGTATATTTCTCCCGATGAATCATTTAGCCACAAAATTTTAATGATATCATTCTTTACACTTATAATAGGTATGGATATTTAAAGGTGGTGATTTTAATTATTCTTATTCTAGATACCTAGAGGTTCTTGAACAAAAGATGAACAGGCCCCCAAAATAATGGTCTAGAAAAGTGAGGTTGATAAAGGGTAAGAGGTGAGAAATTATAAGCAACATTGCAGAAGCTGCATTTTATTTGAATCACTATATGTCTGAAATTACACTTCTAATTTGAGATGCTGGTAGTATCCTACCACGTTTTTATATATAATTTCTGCTTCAATCACATGTGCATAAATGATTTGTACAGTTCTTGGAGCTAGGAATATAATTTATTTTGGATGGACAGGTGATAAACAATGTTTGTTGTATGACCAATATATTTCAGTTTTACGGATATCTCTTTAAACAATTCTGAAAGTTAGGGGACCTATCTTAATTTACAGTTGGGGAAACTCAGACTTAGGGAGGACATTGCTTAGAGTTCCCTAGCAGAGTGGAATATATATCTATGGAGCTACTGGGAGATGGTGAAACTTTTAGGAAATGGGGCTTGGAGAGGCAAGGTAAAGTCACTGGACTCCTGGCCTTGATGAGTATAATGAAATACTCATATTTTCTATCTCTTTTATTTTGCTTTTCTAATGTCTGAACTTGAGCGTTCTCTTCTGCTTCACACTTCTACCATGATATGAGGCAATATCATAAGCCTCAAAAGCACAGAGCTAAACGACTATGGACAGAATCTTCTAAAAACCTGAGACTAAATAAGCACTTTTTCCTTTTAACCTGATTATCTCAATGTTTGTTTTTAACAGTGCTGCACAGAAGACTAACAGGAAGTGCACTGATACCTTTTTTCCCCCCTATGGATTCAGTCTTCATCATCATTGACATTTTCTTTGAAGAAGCTCCTTAATTTTCTTTGAAGGATGGTCTCATACCAACAAATTCTGAGCTTTCTTTATTATTCAAATATAGTTATTTACTCCTCACTCCTTAAGGATATTTTCATAAGACAAATTATTAGCTGTTGACACTTCTTTAATTTCAGTGCTTGAAATATGTTGTTCCAAAATTTCAGTTGTACAGGAAATAATACAAAAAATCAGAAATGGAAATCACATCAAATTAAAATGATTTTGCACAACAGAAGAAGCAACAGAGTGAAGACAGAATCCACAGAATGGAAAAACATTACCAGCTATTCCTCAGATAAAGGTTAATAACAAGAATATATAAAGAATCCAAAAGTCAAACCAAAAGTGGGCATGTGAAGTGAATAGACATTTCTCAGATGAAGACACAGAAACAGCAAGTAAGTATATTAGGCTGGGGATTTAGCTCAGTAGCACCACATCTGTCTTGTAAACTCAGTGTCCTGAGTTCAATCCAAGGTTCAATAAAGAAGGAGAGGGGGAGAGAGAGAAAGAGAGAGACAGACAAACAGACAGGCAGGCAGGCAGGCAGGCAGGAACACAGACAGATAGAGACAGACA
The DNA here is from genome assembly GCA_004025085.1 of Thryonomys swinderianus. Classification (NCBI taxonomy): domain Eukaryota; kingdom Metazoa; phylum Chordata; class Mammalia; order Rodentia; family Thryonomyidae; genus Thryonomys; species Thryonomys swinderianus. The sequence goes on from PVIC010018940.1 coordinate 13,471, forward strand.
CAGAGGGAGAAAGAGAGATAGAGAGAGAGAAAGAAGGAAGAAAGCAACAAAAATAGAAGAAAGACAAATATTCAAGATCACTAGTCATTAGAAAAGTGCAAATTAAAACACTGAGATTCCATATCACTCCACAAAGAATGGGTATCATCAAGAAATCAGTAACAAATACTGGTGAAGCTGTTGGGAAAAATAAACTCTTCTCTGCTTTTGATGGAAGTGTCAACTGGTACTTTCATGACTGTGAAAATCTGTATGGGGATTCCTCAAAAAATTAAAAGTAGAGATTCCATTTGACTCAGCTACTCCACTTTTAGGTATCTTCCTGAAAGAGTTAAAAAAGCATCACAGCACATCAATATATGCACACTCATGTTTATAGCAGTACAATTTGTAATAACTACAAAATGAAATTAGCCTATAGGCTCATCCATAGATTAATGGATAAGGAAAATGTGTTTTTAATAAATGGAATACTACTTTACTGTGAAGAATGGTAAATTTGATACATTTTTAGGTAAGTGGATGGACCTTGAGAAAATATTTTAAGTGAAACAAATTAGACACATATGTTTAAATATCACATGGTTTATGTGGTATAAAGATCCTAAAATGTAAGTAAGGACCAAAATAGAACATGCATATTAGGGAAAAGGGACAAAATTTAAAAGAATGTAAATAAAACAATAGAAAGTTTTGTAAATGGAGAGGGAAGGAAGAGAAGTAGGAAAAACAAAACATCAATAAATATTATAATATTTACATACAAATTCTCCATCACTAGTGAGATCACATGTTTAAGTTCTAAACATCTTTCTCATTTTAGAAAAATATTCTATTTACATAAACAATTATCCCTAATTTTTCCATGACACAGTCTCTAACACCATTAGCATGTCCTTTGTTGATGTAAATTTATCTATTCTTGATATTTGATATAATTGGAATCATGAAATATTCAAACTTTTGTCTCTTCTTTTATTTTCTATGTTTTGGGGAGAGAATTCTCTATTTTGGCAGCAAAGCTATTGGTCCAATCCATCCTCTCATGATCTGACTATTATTCTATTATTATTGAAGTAACACATGTTTGCCAGGATTCAGTAAAGGACAATGTAGTTCATCTCCAGGTATTTAATTAGTCAACATCCATAACTCATTAAATTTTCTTCCATTATCTCTGCCCCAAACTACAGCATTCCAAATTGCATCCATCTTCTAATATGAAATAGAAATATTCTATAACAGCAGAACTGCAATACAATGATGAAAGGCACACATGAAGAAGAAATTTTTAAAAATGTTCCTAGGTAGAAAAAAAATTCTTATATTCTCACTTAAATTAACAAATATGGTATTTTTGTTTTACCCCAAATAATCTGCATTAAAATTAAACTGGTACAGATGTCGACTGTCACCAATGCTGTTCAATATATTGCTTGAAATATTAGCCACAGTAGTTAGAAAACAGAAAGAAATAAAAGGAATAAGCATAAGAAAGGAAGAAATTAAGCTGTCTTTATTTGCTGGTGAGATAATACTCTACATAGAATGTTCTAAAAACTCAACCAAAAGACTGCTAGAATTAATCACCAGGTTTAGTAGCATAGCTTGATACAAGGTCAACATTCAAAAATCCATAGCCTTTGTATACACAAACAAATTCATTGAGAGACAAATTAGGGAATGAAGTTTTTTCATAACTGCATCCAAAAAAATGAAGTACTTAAGCATCATTCTAAAAAGGAGGTGAAATAACTACTCTGAAAACTTACAGCATTCTGAAAAGGGAGATCAAAGAGGATATCAGAAAATAGAAAGACATCCTTTGTTCCTGGATAGCAAAAACCAGTATCATCAAAATGGCCATACTGCCAAAATTACAACATAGATTGGATGAAATCCCAATTGAAATCCCAACATCATATTTCACAGAGCTAGAGAAAATAATCAAAAAATTCACCTGGAACTACAAGAGACCTAAAGTAGCAAAATCAATTCTAGGCAACAAGGACATGGCAGGGGGTATCACAACCCCCAACTTGAAATTACAGTACAAAGTTACTGTGATTAAAAATAGCGTGGTACTGGCAAAGTGACAGACCTGCGGATCAGTGAAACAGACTAGAAGAACCAGAAACAATCCCAGACACACTAAGGCACCTCATCTTCAACAAAGGAGCCAAAAACCCTCAAAGGAAGAAAAATAGCATCTTTAACAAATCGTGCTGGAAAACTGTATTTTGATCTGCCAAAGACTAAAGCTCGATCTATCTTTTTCCCCATGCATAAAAGTAAAATCAAAATGGATTAGAGACCTAAATATTAAAATAGAAACACTAAACCTGGTAAAAAAATAAGTTAGGTAGAACCCTTGGAGACACTGACGTAGGGAAAGACTTTACGAACAAAGCCTCAGTGGCATAGGCACTAACGCAAGGACTCAAAAACTGGGATCTCAGCCATAAAGATGTGTCAGGTACAGGTACAGTCTCCTAATATTGAATGTGATTATAATGTGTACATAAAACATTTCAATAAAATAAATTGAAAAAAAGAAACCAGTGTGTTCTTTGCACAATACTTTATCTTTTGACTCTTCAGTCAGGATTAAAAAAAAAAAAAAAAACTTGTTTCAGCTGACGTGTACTCATGTTAAACATTGGAATACGCTGGAGTTCAGGTTAGATTCTGCACAGGTTTTCCACTATGCAAGTGAATGTTAGTGCAATATCTCTGCACTAGAGTTCACAGAAAAATATCTTTAAATTTTAAGAATGGAAACTGTGGTGAATTAATGTTTTATAAAATTTAGATATTTTAAATTCAGAAAATGAGCACTTTGGTTTAACAATATAATGGAGATACATGTTCATTTTGTCTTGGTGCCCTAAAATGAGGTTGAATGCCTTATAAAGAAAATTTTATTAATTGAGTTCACATTTTTGGGGATTTAAAGCCTTGATAACATGACGCCAGCTTTAACTAAGTTCCCTTGGTTATGACCTATCATGGCACTTAGCATCATGGCGAGAGGAAGAGATCACATGGTAAGACAAGGAGCCAGAGAACAGAGTATAGTTTGCTTTCTATATCTGAGCAAGTCCATCCCAAGATGTAACCCAGATTCGGTGTGAACCAGTTAGTTCTTTATAATGACAGCACTCTCAAAGGCTTCAAGCCCTATTTCTTTCTTTCTTTCCTTGTTTCAGAATTAGCAATGAAAAACACAGCCTCATGCACCCTGAGAAAGGACTAAGCCACTCAGCTTCAGCCCAAAGCCCCTATCTGACAAGTTATGCACAATGACCCAGCATTGACACATCGGGGATCGATCAATCTTCAAATGTGTGAAAACTTGAGACGTATCTCAAACTACCTTCAGTGTGCCATTCTGTTCCTGTAACATGTTTCTTTCCATCCCACAAAGCAAAGTGCATTCATTCTCTCTCCTAATCTCAAAGTATTAACTTCAGTATTTATAAAAACTACCAATTCAAAGTCTCACCCAAGACTCAGGATAAACTTAGAAGTAAAAAACATAAATACAAGTCAATAAATTATAAGATATAAAGAAGGGATAAGAATGTGTTGTTATACTTCCTAAATGGAATGACATGGAAATAGAAAAGAGTAGTGCAAAGAAAGAATGAAATCCAACCTGGCAGATATAAAATATTACATTGCTAAATCTGGTGCCCGATACTTATTGTGATGGGGGCCAGTCCTTCAATACTGAGGCATTCCCACTCCACAATTTTGCTAATTGCATATGGCTACTTTCTTGGGATGAGTATTGAATTTGGATTCCTTAGTGGAGCAGGGCCTGCTGCTTGGTGCTGGCTCTTCCTGGAGTCCTAGCTGGGAGTTCACTACATATGAGTTTTTCCGTGGAGCCTTTGTCTCTGCAGCACTCTCAGGCTTTCCTTGAAAATCTTGCTGTAAGCCACCATGGCCTACATAACCTGCATCTTTTAGATGTACCTAGAAAATCAGCACTGTGTACATATAGTCAAGGTCTATTTGTGGAAAAAATCTTGCCTGGTGCTACTTCAGCACTAGATGTAGTTGTATAGCGCTTTCGCTGAAAACAAATTGCAGAAACTTGAGTCAGTCTTGAGCAACAAAGGCTAGAGAGCCCCTCCCACTCCCTGAAACTTAGTGTGCTGCTCTGAGACTAAGACTGTGAGAGGAATGGGGGCCTCAAATTTTTCTGTTATCTTCTTTCTTTTCTTGATGATAAGCACACACCTCTATTTTATCTCTGCTAATGTCTTTATGACTTGAGTAATCAGCTCTATCCTCGTCTTTTCTTCCAAATGTACCTTTTTTATTTTCAGTTGAGTTTAAGGCAGCCCAAAGAATCACACAGTCAGTATTTCATGTCACACAATTTTTTTTCACTAGGCACCACAGATCATCACTGTAAATTCATCTTTACATATAGTTATAGGACATGGATATGCTTCATCTGAATTCTATGCACTAACGTAGCTAGGATGGCTTTCATTCCAACTTCCACGTACACCCTTATTTTGTCTGGGACTACTGACATAGTTTCTTCTTTGGAGCCATCATCAAAATCACTCTGTTAACAGTATTCTGGGAGGTTTTCTTCCAAATGCTTCTGATCTCTGTCCATTACTCATTCACAAAACAAGTTCCACATGTTCAGCTATATTTATATCAACAACCTCTGTCCTTGGAACTAGAAGTTTTGGTATATTTCTGTTGTCTTTTGATACAATAAATTGTCTGAAGCTTTTTTTGTACACAAATGAGGTTTGTTTAGTTCATAGTTTTTGAGGCTGTGACAAGGTTTACATGTAAGTATCCCCTAAATATTTTGTCCGTTTAAAGTTGGGGCTTTTGAAAATCAGTGGGATCCTGAGATACTATGCTTATCAGTGGATTAATCTAGAAGTGCATTTATAGCTGAATGTGCACTTAGGAGATGGAGCCTGGTCATATCAGGTGGATTGCTGTGGTTGTGATTACAACGGTTTCTTGTTTTTCCTTCTCTTTCACTTCCATGCTGGGATGAGTTGAGCAGCTTCCCTCTGCCATGCCCTGTCATCATGCCAGTTCTATCCTGGAACCAAACAACCATCATCTGAAACTGTTTGAAGCAGTGAACCAAAATAAACCCCTCCTCCTTTCATTTGGAGATGCTGGACATTTCATTCCAACTACAAGAAAGTGACTGGTGTAAGATTTGAGGCCCAAGGAGTAGGGTTATCTGTGACTATACAAATATTTCTTGTCTGGTGACCTACCTATTTAATGACTGTTGGAACTTAAAACCTAGCTACCTTCTTTCTGACTTACGAACTGCTGCTCAGACTTATGAGCAGCCTTTTTTTTTTATATACAGTTCAATACCTCCTATTTTTAGAGCTTTAGTGTCTTTTCTGAACAATGCAAGTTGATTATACAGAAATGTATTTTTTGCTGATTGTACTATACTATATAGTCCCATAGGTTTATGTTCTATGATACATTAGAGTACTGACTATAAGTTATGCAAGTAAAAGCAAAGTCATCAAGTTGGAGTTTCTTTTGATAGTTTCTTTATTCTGAACATTGTAACATACATACCATATGTAATTCCTCATTTAGTGATCAATTCATCTAAAGACCTACTGATGGCAGGAATGGAACTTGGTCATTAAAGAAGGAATGTCTGTACTTGATCATGTGGTTCAGAAGCCTTAGGAACAGGTTTGCAAGAGGAATTTGGAAAATTTCAGAGATGTGTGTTATAAAAGCCCTAGAATGCTAGAAACCAAGATTTATGAGCATTTCTGGACTGAGCTTAGAACATAAGAATGCTTATGGAAAAGAAGACAGCAAAGGCCAAGCTTGGAAGGGGAGTTTTGTTTTTACATTTTGGTAAGAACTTGCCTACATTTTGGCCATTTTAAGTCTGTGTTGAGGCTGAATTTTAAGGCGGTTCACAAATTTATTTGGTGAGGAAAATTTTAAATCTGCTGGAAGAATGTTCAGTCTTGACATAGGTATTACTGGCTGTTTTCAGCTAGGTTTACAGTGAAAAATCACAGGCAAAAAGCAGAGCAAGAAGAGATGAAAACTTTGCAGCTGGCCAAAAAGAAACCATCTGAAAGTTGAGGCCAAAGATATTGTGATTTGTGAAAGATTAATATAATTACAACAAAGGAAGTAATTTACATCAGGACTACAGGGAAAATGACTCGAGGCCATTTTGGAAATTGGACAGACGCCACTCATTACATGGTTAGAGGTTTAAAAGAGTTAAATCTTTTGAAAGGTTTTGCTTTTAAAGGACAGCTGCAGGAATTCTTACTTGCTCAGGGCTTGCTAAGGGAGTGAATTCCCTATTTCAATTGCCCATAAGCCCTTTTGGAAGCTACAGTGGCCATGGCTTAGGGCGATCCAGCGACTGCTCTGAAGTGTCTGCAAATGAGCCCAAACAAACCTCTACTCACTTAACTTGCGAGTGTGAACATTTTTTTTTTCACCAACAATGGGAAAGTGACTGATGTAAAGTGACTGAAAATCCAACAAGTCTCCTTTCAGTTCTTCTAAGGAACATGCTGTTTGCATCACATAGTGGCTGATGTCACAGTGCGAGCACGCAAGAAAAGAAAAGAAAAGAAAAGAAAAGAAAAGAAAAGAAAAGAAAAGAAAAGAAAAGAAAAGAAAAGAAAAGAAAAGAAAAGAAAAGAAAAGAAAAGAAAAGAGAAAAGAAAAGAAAAGAAAAGAGAAAAAAAAGACAAGACAAGACAAGACAAGACAGAAAAGAAAAGTCATATTATAAAAATGGAAGCTAAGGAGCAAGAATGGATCTGTCTTATGCTTTTATAGCAACCTCTTCATTAAGTCTAAGTAAGGATAAGTGATGTCTCAGTATCTCAGGAAAAATTACTTAAATTTTTCCAGTGGCATTCCTACACCTGACATAATAATGTTGGTGTAATTGATTCAGAAGAACTTCCCCGTATTGCCAGACTGAAGAAAAAGTTTGCATAGGAAATCCTGGGACACATAATCTATATCAAAACAGTAAGATAATAAATACCTTTCATTTTAGTAAGGGTTATAGATGGAATATTCCTGCATTCTTTCTCCTTTAATTAACTAATTAGAATGAAAAAAAAACCCACTAACATTAAATGGAAAGTTCAGTTACATAAATCAAATTTTCTTTGTCGGTCACTTTCATGCTATAAAATTTGAATTTTAATCAGCATAGTATTATAGGAAGTTCCAGTTCATGGAAAATTAGAACAAATGGGTTTTTATAAGAATTAGGGGGGGGCGGAGGGTTAGCTCAGTGGTTCCGGCGCCTGCCTCGCAAGCGCAAGAACCTGAGTTCGATCCCCGGTAACCACATATAATTCTGGGCATGGAGACATGCCCACCAACAGTCAACACCGCATACCACAATGCCGGACGTGGTGGCTCACGCCTGTCATCCCAGCACTCGGGAGGCAGAGACAGGAGGATTGCTGAGTTCGTGGCGGTTTGCCTGGGCACCATAGTGAGCTCAGGGCCAGCCTGAACTACAAAGCGAGACCCTGTCTCCAGAAAGCAAAAAAAAAAGAATTAGGGCCAAACACCCAATAAAATAATGTGATGTGTCCTAATTGCAAAGCCGAAGTTCAGATTTGTTTAAATAATCACAAATCAGTAAGCATTTAGGTTTTATAATTTTGCACACATATAGTAATTTAAGGTTACAGTGAGGGACTGCATGACTGATATTCTTTTATTTTTAACTTCCTTAGTATTTTAATGTGACAGTTTATCCCATAACAACTTCAGAGACACAAAGTAAAAATAAAACATAATGTATACATATCTTTTCTTGACACACACCTATATTTTTATCTCATTTATTCCTTTCTAGTTTCCATATTCGGTAATTACAACTCAGATATAAATGCCAATTGTGCAACTTCTTTTCCAACTCCAATATTAAATTTCCTTTATTTTTTTTCCCTTCTGAAGTTTATTGGTTCACTTTAAGAAGACATTATGATCACATTCATCATTGAGAGCTTGTACCTGTACAAGCTATATCATTATTACTATTTTCTCACTATTTATAAGTTAAACAAATAGGACTCAGATGTGTAAATACTGTATCATTTCTATGGCGTGAGAAACTGAAGGTGGAAATGGGGTCCAGAATGTATGATAGGTTTTGGGAAATAGGAAGGAAATACTCAAAGGGAAACAGTAACTGGGTGGGGACAGGGGAAGACAAAGAAGAGAAAGAAAAAGATTTGATGGTGAGAAGGAAAAAAAAGAACGGAGGGCAAGGAAATGACTGGCATTCCTTGTTAACCAGAGGTAATTCAGTAATTTACTATAGTTTCCGGGTTGATCATAAATATATTGCTTTCTAATTTTGTCAAATATATTTCCTTCTGGAAAAATAGAAAGGTAATATTGGCAAGAATATTCTACCTATGCTAAAATTCCTATGAGAAAAGTTCAATTTATTTCAATTGGATTAAAAAATAGAAATTGATTTCTGATCTTAGAAGAAATTCATACAGTATTTGGTTCTGATAGGTTAAGTAAATTATTTATCTAGGAATTAAATCGTCATTCTTTTTATGTCCTGAAATAACTCAGGTATGTCCTATGGGCTGCTCTATTGTGTGTACTAATAGCACTTCAAAGGTCAGCACAAGAAATAGTTCTTAAAACTTCCTTTCCAATTGAATTTTGCAGGCAGTGTGGGTATTTCTCTAGCATGTACCATCTTCACTTTAGGAATGTAAAAAGTATGCACTATAAACATGTTCAGGGCCAGAGATCTGATCTCAGTGGTTCTGGTGTCTGCCTTGCAAGCGCAAGGTCCTGAGTTCAATCCCTGATACCACATACCACAAGGTTTGGAATGGTGGCTCACAACTACTGTAATCCCGGCACTCGGCAAGCAGAAGAAGGATTTCTGGGAGTTTGAGGGTAGCATGGGTTTCATAGTAAGCTGAGCGCCAGCCTGAACTACAAAGAGAGACACTGTCTCAAAAAAAAAAAAAATGACATGTTCAAGAAAAAGAGAATGAAGTGTTGGGTAGAGGGGGAGGGAGGGGATAAAAGGAATTAATATTTGTTATAAATAAATAATTGATTTGCAACCAGGAATGAAAACATGTACTACACTGGTAGTAAGAAATCAAAATTAATAAAATATAATTTCTGTTATTAGGGCTTTTCCAATTAACCATATCTAAATGTGCCAGTGTATTACTTGGAGTACGTAGATTGACACCTAGAAATGATAACCCCAATTTTTTCAATAACTTGTATATACTAACAACCTAGGCATTATATAAGAACACTGCTTCCAAATCAACAAATATGACACGATGTTAGAGAAAATCAGTGTTGCAAAAGCCAAGTTTTCATTCTGTAACAGACATGATGTGATCCAAATTAATGAGCAAGTGTTAGATTTTAGGCTATATATTCAGTATAATTTGAAATTATGTCACGTTGACTTGCCACCAACGGAACTTGATGTTTATTCACACTTCATAGACTTCAGCCGAAACCTCTGATTGTGCATCTACGAAACTCACATAATACTGCTATGGATGCAGTTTTGAAAATGGAACTCAGTATTGCATATGCTGGTATTGGGTTGTGAAAATATCATAAAAGACTTTGTTCCAAGGGGAGTACATTTATCTCCACTTTCTTGTCTCAAGCTTCCTTAAAGGCCTTAGTTTCATTTAAGTGGAAACTCCTCAGGGCAAAAATATAGATTAAAAAGAGCCCATTAATAATAAAGTAAGCAATATACAAATAACAATAAAGTAAAAAAAATACACTGCCATCTGGAGCAAAAGTTGAGAGCTGGAGGGAAATAAAAATGGTTAAGGGCTGGGGATTTAACTCAAGTGGTATCTCACCTACCGTGGAAGTGCAAGGGCCCAAGTTCAATCCCTGGTACCACACACACACACACACACACACACACACACAAACACACACACACACCCCTTAAAAAAAGTTAAAAAAAGGTTAAAATTTAATGGAAATTAGCGCAGAAAGATTTCCTTTAAAGAGTACAGTCTTTGCAAAGTTCTCATCAGGAACAGGAAATTAGAAAGCCAAACAAATGCCCAGGATAATAATCCCAGGAGACACAAGAGAATTTAAACTCTCACTTAAGTCTGATTTATGCTCACTGAAAGGAAGAAGTGAAGTCCTAGGAAGAATTCGAAAAGACACGACTAAACGTTGAACGATTACTCCAAAACAAAGGTATATGGCAAAGGCTAGAAACATTTTATTTTCTTTTGATTCTCTCTCATATCTATTTTCTCTGCTGTATTTTTAATTGAATTACTTATTGGTACATTTTATAGACAGATCACAATCACACTCAAAATAGGGGAGTTTGTACCAGTATATGACACAAGTTAATCCTCGTTTTTACCTATATCCCTACACAGCTCACAACCCCCCACCCCCTATACACATGCGCTTTTACTTTTCAAATCATATTTATTCATTCCCCTCATTACTTTCCCCCACCACATTCCCTTTGAATATTTCCTATTTCAAAATCTATCATACATTCTACACTTGATCTTAGCCAAAAGGCCGAGAAGCGATGTCTATCATACATTCTAGAACTCATTTACATCTACAAGTTCTCATACCAGAGAAAGAACACAGTATTTTTACTTTTACTTTATTCACCTTTCCTCCATTTTGCCCTCTACATATTTAGGCAAATGTTTTTCAGAACACCACGTGAACACAAGCTAAAAGATTCCAAAGTTCACAAAGAAACACAAAAGGATACAGTATTTAAAATATGGTTTTAAAAGACATTGAACAAAGAAAAACTACATCCAACTACAAGCAACAAGAAATGCACCCATGTTCATAGCAGCTCAGTTTGTGATAGCCAAATCTTGGAAACAACCCAGATGCCCATCAATTGGAGACTGGATAAGGATGTGCTTTAAAAAAAAAATAAATAGAGTATTACTCTGACATAAAGAATAAGCTTCACTGATTTATGTGCAAATGGATATACCTTTAGGACACACTAATTAGTGAAATAAATAGGTCACAGATATGTAAATACTGTATATTATCTTTGGTATGAGAACCTGTAGACGTGAGTTTTAGAATGTATGATAGATTTTGTAAGTAGGAAATATTCAAAGGAATATGGTAGGGGAAAGTATTGACAGAAAAGAATAAATATGATTTGAAAAGAAAAAGAAAGAGCATGTATATAGGGGGTGGGTAGAGTTATGGGTAAAAATGAGAATTAACTTGCATCATATACTGGTACAAATTCCCAAATACTGAGTGTGATTTTGAGCTGTATATAAAATGTACCAAGAAAGAATTCCCCCCCAAAAAGAAAGAAAGAAAGAAAGAAATCCTGAGTTGGGGAAAAAGTCTAATTCCTAGATTTACAAAATTAGACTATTCAAATTTCCAGCTGTCAACAAAAGTTACAAAGTATGCAGAAAGAAAAAAAAGTATGAAAAAATGTATGAGAAAATATGTAATAATCACAAGAAAGCCATTAACAGAAACTTTTTCTTAAGAAATAACGATATTGATTGCTTCTCGGCCTTTTGGCTAAGATCAAGTGAAGAAATAATGATGTTGAACACCTTACCAAAAACTTTAAGTTATTAGTCTTAAATATGCTCATATCACTAAACTGAAGCTATGGAAAAATTAATACACAAAAAATGAAAGTATTGTTTCAACTAACAGACCATATGGATGAAGTGATAAAATACAAACTGAAAAGAAATGGTGAAGATTTTAAAATGAAATAAGTGAAATCATAAATTTAACAAAATGTATTTACAACATTTTTTTATCAAAGAGTAGAAATAAATTGAAAAAAAGTAAATGAAAATCTTCCTTTGTGTAGATTGGGGAAAAATAAAGAAAAATCAAGAGATAATAAGTAAAACACCATCAAGCTCAGTGACCTATGTACAGTAAGATTCTCAGAGGAGAAGAAAAAGGCAGAAAGAACATGTGCAGAAATAATGGCTAGATATTATTTAACTTTGATCAAAGGTATGATCTTACATGTTTAAAAAATAGAATGCTTAATCTTGGAAACAACCCAAATGTCCATAAACTGGAGAGTGGATAAAGAAGATGTGGTTTTTCTATAAAATGGAGTACTATTCTGCCATAAAGAATGACAAGATTGTTTCATTTACGTGCAAATGGATACACCTGGAGGACACGCTAATGAGTGAAATCAGTAGATCACAGATAGGCAAATACCAGATCTTCTCACTGATATGAGCACCTGTAGATGCAAATGAGCTCTAGAAAGTATGATGGTGTTTGTAGAATGGGAAATTTCCAAGGGAAATTTGGTGTGGGGATGCAATGAGAGGAAGGACTAAATATGATTCTGAAAGAAAATAAAAGAGCATGTATATAGGGGGTGGGGAGGTGTGGGTGGGTAGGGATATGCGTAAAAATGAGAATTGACTGTGTCATATATTGGTACAAATTCCCCAATGTTACATGTGATTGTGAAATATATATAAATTGTACCAACAAAGAATTCAATTTAAAAAATAGAATGAGCACCAAGTAGGATAATTGCAAAAACACACATACAGAGACATATCTTAATCATACAAATGAAAGAAAGAGTATTGAAAGGAGAAACAGAAATCATTTATTAGGTACAAGAGAGGCTTAAGACTGTCAGGATATTTCTTGTCAAACACTTATGAAACAAAAAGACTAAAAGGAATCATTTGGGCTGGAATGGAAGGACACTTGGTAGTTATTCAAAGCCATATAAAGAAATAAAATTCAATGGACACAAAGCAAGTACTATTGTATTTTTGGTTTAAGCTTGTTTCTCATGTAGTTTAAAATATAAATTCATTAAAAACATAATTACGAGTCTAGTTTAATGGGAAAACATTGTACAAATGTAATACAAATAGCAACATAACTGGTGAAAACATACATGAGCAGAACTTTTATATATTACTGAAGTTAAAGTGATTCAAAACTTTTTATAAATTTAAGATGCTAATTATAATGCTAGAATGTCTACTAAGGAAATAATTAAAAGCAAACAGAAATGAAAATGAGAAAAATATCAATTAAATATAAATTAAATGAGGAAGGGATGGAAGATGTTGAATACAAAGTGACATAATGTATAGGAAATTAGAAAAAAAGGCTGATGTCAGTTCTTCACCAGTAATTTGAACACAAATATCGTGAATTTATTTATGAACATTTTTGACATTTTATTCAGTCAAGTAGTATATATCAAAAGTACTTTAAAATCCAACTTTATACCTACCAAGATGCGTTCATTCAAAATGTACGAATTCTGTCTTTCCAATGTGAGTTTTTAAATTCTTTTGGGTAGACAGATGTACACCCTTTTTCATAGCAGCTCAGTTCGTTATAGCTCAATCTTGGAAACAACCCACATGTCCATCAACTGGAGAGTGGATAAAGAAGATGTGGTTTTTTTTTTTATAAAATGGAGTATTACTCTGCCATAAAGAATGACAAGATCGATCTATTTAGGTGTAAAAGGAGACACCTGGAGGATATACTAATAAGTGAAATCAATAGATCACAGATAGACAATTCCCGGATCTTCTCTTTGGCATGAACACCTGTAGATGCAAATAAGTTCTAGAAAGTAGGACAGCTTTTATAGAGTGGAATATTTCTATAGGAAACTTGGTGTGGAAATGTGATGAGGGGAAGGAATAAATATGATACAGAAAGAAAATAAAAGAGCATGTATAAAGGGGGGGAGGAAGTGTGGGTGGGTGGGGATATGGGTAAAAGTGAGAATTGACTTGTGTCATATGCTGGTACAAATTCCCCAATGTTATATGTGATTTTGAGATGTATATAAATTGTACCAATAAAGAATTCAATTTTTAAAAAATGTACAAATTAATAGCATGCCATGGTTGTGGATAGTTTTGAGCCTTCATATTATTAGTGATGGATATAAAATAGTTCAACTGAAATGGAATGCAGTCAGGATTTATTTCAAAAAATTAGACAGAGCTGCCATGTGACTAGGGCAATTCATTTTTACATATCGTCTTTGTTTCTTTTCTCATTGCTATAGCAAGCTGCATTCCCATTAACTAATAATTACTGGGGACAGATGAAGGTGGAAACTGGGAGTAAGTGTTAATTCGAGTGCTATCTTCTCTATGGAAGAGAATATGGAAGAAAAGACTAGGTAGACATCTTCAGATGATAACATGGATGCACAGATGCAAACTGTTAATGATTAAACAGACAGTTAAGAATGTATGAATATAAAGCTTAAAACAGTAGTCCCAAAATATTAAACCTGAAAGATAACTTAAATATCATAGAAATAGACCTTTGTAAGAATAGTAACTGAAATTTTTAGTATTGAATGTAAAGGAAGTAAAGCAATGTTGAAAATTTCACAGTAGATGTTCAAGGTAGCTCAGAAACTTAGATAATAAATTGGATTCAATTAATAAACATTAATATTAACACTTTTAAGGATTAGGGAAAAAATTAAATAATACTTATTACTTATTAAAGAATTCTAAGGGCAACACATTAAAACACTCAAATAAGTTGCAGTAAAAATAAATGAAAAAAGAAGTTAGCTTTCTCAATCAGAATGTCTTATATCCTTTAAACATAATATGCAAGTAAAGCAGCACATAAACAGAATAAACGATTTTCTACAAATATGACATTAGTTTGGCATATAATACTTCACTATAAAAAAACCATGAAATAAAGACTTCAACAAGACATGACTAACAAAAGGCAGATAAGAAATATTCAACATCCTTCAATAATCAAATAAGTTCAAATAAAACAACTTATTCCACCTTGTCATGTTCACTTGGGTAAATGAACATTAAAATATACTAAAAATAAAATTGACGACGTTGCAAACAATGATTCTTATACTTTCTCCCTTGAATAAATTATGCCACTGGGCATCAGTTTATTATGTTAAAAATCGAATTATTTTTCCCTTTATATTATAATTCCATACAGTGCACTAACATTTCTGGTAGGATTTGTTTTATCAATGCACCTCCATCCTAACATATGAATTTAACTTACCGCCTTTCACTCTTTATCTATTCTCAATAGGGTAGCTATCCTGGTTCCTTGAAAACTTAAACCATTTATGTTACTGTTTTGTTCCAAACCATGTAATGACTTCCTTTTGCAACTGGAATAGAACCAAAACTCTACTCTGCTCTTTAAGGGCTGTTTTCTTAATTCATCTCATACTACTTTGTCTTTGTCGTATCAATTTCCAAACACATTAGTGGCTTCTTTGTGTTGTTCCTTAAATAGTTAATTCTATCCTGTCATATTGGCACTTCCCCATGCTTATTCCTGAAGGGTTCTTTCCACAAATAAGCAGAGGGTTCATTTGGTCAGAATCATTTTCCTCTACACCATAGCTTCTACTTCTCTGCTCATTGCTTTTTTAATGACAATACTAAACTGCATTTTTTAGCATTTTAACAGTATTTCTCACTGCAGTATTTCGATATTGTTTTATATTCTATGTAATATTATTTTATTGCATTCTCTCATATTTTATTTACTGATTCCCCTATTAAAATAGAATTTTCTACCTCAGCCCTGAAAATAACTCTAGAGACCTCATTGTTGCTCAATAAATATATATTTAAAGGATGAATATTAATAATACTATACATTGGGTATATATTTTAAATTATCCTGTATCATTAGTGTATCCACCAACGGGTTTAAGTCTTTTATAACACTTGTTAGAATTGTGTTTTTTTGTAATAGTATTAAACAATTCACGATCTCTGGAAATATAGGTAAGTCTACAGCTTGTATTTCTCATTAGTTGGCTTAGCAAATTATATAGTTTCATTTTAATAATCTCATTATTATACTCATTTTAATATATTAAAATTACATACTACATTCCTCTTCCCGTTTGTTCTTAACCCATAGTGAATCACCTTGTTCCAGTAAAGGAGGAAGCTAATTCTTTAATTATATGCTTAACTCAGAGGGCACAAAGCTTGCCCAGATTTTCAACCTATCTGAGTTTCTTAAACGTAAAATCTTTTTCATGCATTTAAAATTTTTATTTAGTTATTTCTTTTTAGCTATTTTTATTAGTACAAGTTTGCTATAGAAAATGATCACACTTATCAGGGGTAGGTACCTGTATATAAAACCTCTGTTGTTTCTACTTTCCCCTCCTCCTTTTTCCCTCCTTTTCTCTCCATGTCTTTAGTTACTTTCCTGTTCCCTATTACTTATCTTTCATTTTGCTTTTTATGTTCTTCATATTTCAAATTTCCTAAACAAGACAAACCGTATTATATTTAAGCTTATGTACCTGACTTATTTCATTTAACATTATGATTTAAGGTATATCAGTTTTGTTTTAACAGTATGTTATTTCATATACTCCCAAAGCTTTGTAATTGTTTCATTATTTTTATATCATAATTTATACTTAATATCCATCAGTGTTATTTTTTTTGAAGAAAGAGTAATAAAATACCTGAAAAAAATCTTAAGTACTTCTGGGTATAATCAATGAAGTAACATTCTGTTCAAGGTGATGACTTTCTGAAGTTATACTAATAAGTAAAACTATAGTAGTATATCACTGTATGTATTGTAATGCAATGAAATGAAGTTTTTAGAAAAAAATGTAAAGGTGCATTGAAATAGTATTTAACTGCATTAATATTGCTGAATTTTTATGATCATTTTCTTTAGCAAATTATATTTTATTACCTAATTTTAAACTAATATTTATATTTACTAAAATGTTGGATTTCTAAAAGGACAAATAATGAAATAAAGTTATATGCAAACATATAGCCAGTACTCCTACTGTGCAGTTATACTTTCTGGTATTTGTGTGATGAAACTTCACATTTATAAATTGTATAATTTTTTCTTATTTTTCTTAATTTCAGTGCTATAAATACTATAATGTCTTTCTATTTTAGGTGATAAAGGTTTATTGCTCATATATTACCTCACCCTGTTTTCTACACTTCTCTTGTACTTTTCCCTCCACCTTTAATTAGATAACTTTTTGATGTTTATATATTATGTCTTAACAAATATGACTCCCTGCTCATCAGAGTGTACTGTAATGTTCATTTCTTATTGCACATAGCATAGTATAATCTTATCTTCCTATTGCATGGTGTTTAATAATCATGGAAGATTGTCTTTCTTTTATTATATGATAAATTTACTGCATACCTTTCTTCTACTAGATTCAAATGAAAGTGAACATTTTACTATGCCCGAAAACATGAGCAATTTCATTAGTCAGTTTATCAATTCTATTTTTTCCCGAAGAGTCACTGTTGAAGTCTTCGGTTCTCACGTTGCAATCCACACTGCTGTTTGTCATCCTGCATTATTACTGAGGAACTCCATCTGGGTAGATCCTTAAAATCACCTCCCTGCCCTACAGGGTTATTTGTAGTTTCCTGGTATCTTTCAAAAATTCCTTTCCATTTTGGTAGCTTCTCAAAGTTACCTTTAACATTGAGAATTTAGTACAAGTTCCAATGCACTCCTTTT